>VXBX01007596.1:98910-148610 GCA_013400415.1 Scytalopus superciliaris
GGCCGCCCCCGCCCCACGGCAGCCCCCGCCCCACGGCTCCCGCAGCCTGCTAGGCCCGGCTCTCACCCGCACCGCAGCACCCCGCCGCTCCCCTGAGGGGCAGGGGGCTTTTGGGGGGGTTTGGGGTTCACGGTGCGGCCAGCAGGACTAGGGAGGTGATTCTCCCCCTACACTCAGCACTGTGGAGCGCCGTGTCTAGTTCTGGGCCCCCCAGTTCAGGAAGGACACTGAGAGGCTGTGGTGTGTCCAGAGAAGGGCAAGGAAGGTGGCGAAGGATCTGACGAGGAGGGGCTGAGGGGGCTGGGGTTGCTCCTGGAGAAGAGAAGGCTCAAGGGTGACCTTATCACTCTACAAGTACCTGAAAGGTAGCCAGGTGTGGGTCGGTGTCTCTCCCTGGCAACCAGGGACAGGACAAGAGGATACAGCCTTGAGCTGTGCCAGGGGAGGTTTAGGTTGGACATCAGGAGGAATGTCCTCACAGAAAGGGCCCTTAGACATTGGGATGGGCTGCCCAGGGAGGCGGTGGAGTCACCGTCCCTGGAGGTGTTTAAGGAAAGACGGGACATGGCACTTAAGTGCCATCCATGGTCTACTTGACAAGGTCGTGTTCAGTCATAGGTTGATCTTGATGATCTGAGAGGTCTTTTCCAACCTATTTGATTATGTGATTTTTTTCTTTACACAGAAGCAATTAAAAAAATATCTCCCTGTAAGCTGGCCTATCAGAGGCCACCTAGAAAGGATCTGCCACGGAAGTACCTCCTTCTGCAAAATGAGAGCTGAGCATCAGGAGGGGACCACTGGGGTTACTTCTGATTCAGAAACATGCTGAAGGCACAATGGTTCACCTTGAAAACCTGCTGTTTGGGAAGGAAGAGGAGCCCCATTCCCTGCATCAGGGCTGTCAAACCGTTTCAAGTTTGAAATGCAGCTCTTAGAAAAACAGCTGTAAGTTTAGCAGTGTCATCACCAACAGATCCAAACCAGTTGTATCAGCTGCCATGTCGTTTAATGAGAAAATTTGCTCTTACTTTATTTTCTGCTAACGTCAGAATATAAATGCCCTGTGGGAAAGAAACCTGCATTCTAATACAACTGAACAGTCACTTGCAATTTTCTTAACCACATTTCAAGTAGAGAGTCAGATTCTCTACTCGCACAAACTGGTGCCACCATCTTGTCTGTGTTTTAGGCATTAGAAGGAGCAGTATCTGATTTGCAAAATCTTTATTATGGATGATGATGTAATACAGCTCTGTGTGGAGACACGCAAGTTACCTTCAGCAGCAGAAGCGGTTTAGCCATGTGAGCAGAGACATTCACTTGGGGCTAACCAAACCTGACAAGGAAGAGAGTGTTATCGTGGGCAGAACACCCTGCTACTGTAGATATAGTCTGCTTTGGTACTCAAATACAACAGGCTGCACTACACAGACTGGAATAGATATACCAGACACACCTCTGACCCTACGGTGAGTTTATAGAAGGTGACTGTCAGGAAAAAGAAACTACAAAGCATTTTCTTTATACTTACAGAAGTATTAGTGGAGTGCTTTATCTATCGACGGTATTTTATGAGAGAACAGCACCTTACTGACAGCTGGAACAAGAACTCAGAGCTGCACAGCATTACACGATGGAGTACCCGCCAATGCTCTGTAGCCTCTAAAAGCCAAGCACCGAAACTGGCATCAATTCCCGACATAACACACACGTCATATGACGAGCAGCTGGAAAAGTTAAAAGCCGGCGAGCCCTATAGCTCCCAGCTGCAAGGAGCTGCCCGGAGGGTGACAGCCCAGAGGCTGTCGGTGTTATCTCCAGCCCGGAACGGAGGAAGGACCCGCGGTGCCCCCGCTCTGCCCCGCAGCGGGGCCGGGGCCGGCAGGATGGCCCCACCGCCATGGGCGGGAGCGCCCTGGAATTCCATGACGCCAGGCGGGGCGGGGCTGTCCCGGCCCCGGAGCTGCCCCCTCCCACCGCCAACCACTGTTTTCCTCCGGGAAACTGCGGGCCGGCCGAGCCTTCCCGTGTCCCGCAGGGATCCGCTCCCGTCCTGCCGCGTACTCGGACTGCGGCTCCCCCCGCACCGCCACCCACGGGAAGCACAGGGAAGGAAAAACTATGCCGGTGTTATCAGGTTTTGCACCCTCGTTTCGTCCTCGCTGACTAATGGCACTGAACCTGTGCTTTTCCAGGGCTACAGGTACAGGCACGGCCCTGGGGCAGCCCTTTGAGCTTTACCACAAATGCTATTTGTGCCCACAGGACAGCGCAGAAAGAGCTGGCCCAACTCGAAAAGGACTCCAGCCGTTCGTCTTTCACTGGCAGCACTGATAAGCGTTTGCTCCTCCTTTCCGAAGGCCTTTATCTCTGCAGACCACAGGCATCTTCCACCCTTAGGCGTCCGAAAGCGGCCATGAAGGAATCCAACCTAATGGGATTCCACTGGTTTAGCCGACAATAACATGCCAAGGACAACTGCAGCACTTCATCCTCACCCAGTGTAACCACCGCTGCTGCTGCGAACGTGTCCAGATTGCTGCGGGAAATAAGATTAGGGTGGAAAACAGCTGGTGCAGATTGGAGCCAAAGAAGACTCAAGTGATAATGGGTAGAAAAGAGGAACATTCAAATCAGAAGTTGTCAGAGATGTATTTAGCACCTTGCACAGAAGGTGAATTTTCCTCATTCAGCAAAAAAAGGAGGCAGATTTCCACAGCTCATACTTATTCTGCCTGTCCAAGTAGCAGACATTTTTCAAAATATTCTCTTTCGCCTCTCCCTTTTTGGGAAACACTCTCTCATCTTGCTGAGGAGACTGGGCAGAAGGAGGCAGGCATTTTTCCCATCAGGTTGGATTAGTTGCAACTCATTATATCAAGCTGAAAATACTGTTTCAAAATTGTTACTGGAGGAAAAAAAAACAAAACACAACAACACAAAAATCCCACGTTGTTGCTTTGGAGCTAAGTCTTCAAGCTCAAGTCCTTTGCAAATAGCTTCCAGTCAGCTTCCAAAGCCGGTGTAAGGCACTGGCCCTGTTGGCCAAAGAGCTACCAGATGAGGCCCAGTAACATCACAGACTGCAGGAAGATCTACAGACAACTGCAGCAGCTGCTTCCCTTTGCAACAGCACAGATAACAAGCCCCAGAACAAAACACAGTGGAGCAGAGAAGTTTGCCTTTTTTTGAGGTTACCTGGCCAAAACCAAAAACCAAAAAACCAAAAAACCAACAAAAAAAAAAGAAAAAGCAAAAAAAAAAAAGGAAGTGAGTCCAGAGTACGATTGTTTTAAAGCAAAACTGCAGGTATCTTTGAGAACCATTTGAAAAAGGCTTCCCACTACAAGAGACCTTCATAGTTTATCACCAAACTCCAAACGGTCTTCCATCAAAGAAGAAATATTTCATTTCTATCCCCCCAAAGCACAAACTAGACATCCAAATTACTTAGTCTAGTTCCATCTCAACAGATAAAAGTCCTCTCCTATTACCCTGATGAAGTGGGGGTTGTTATTAATTTTATGTAAAAGCTACTCAGATATTTCAGTGAGGGAAGGAGAATAAGACTACGTTTATTTATCTACAAGCTTCACCTGACTCCTACTTTAACACATCTCCTCCCAGACCCAATTCTTCCCTTCTATTCTCCATCAGATCTATTTCTCTTCTCTAACTCATCGAACCTCCAACCACTTTTTGCCCTCCAGATCTGCATGTTCACAACTATTCCATGCCCTAGCTCCCAGCCTGATGGCCATTTTGTGATTTCATATTCCCTGAACACCTCCTTGATGCAATGTATTTGCTCAAACAGTTGAATTTTTCTCTTCTGTCTTTTTGTTCCTATCCCTCTGTTTCATCATCTTGATTCTGATGCCAGACGGTCCCCACCTTCCCCTAGTTTTTCATCCAGTCCCAGTTCCATACCTGCTGTGTTTCCTTCTGCAGCTCCCAGGCTGGACAGCCTTTCCGAGCCAATTTCAATTTCATCCTTAAAAAACACTGGACTGTGTTGCTTCATCCTCACTCCAGTCCTGGCAGGTCTGCCACCCAGTTTCTGGTTGTGGCTGCTGTATACTTACAACTTCTTCTGGAAATTAAAGTAAAATGTCAGTACAAAATGCTCACAAGCTTTAAAACTATCTTCCTCTTCAAATGTATTTTGACAGAATTAAAATATTTGTAGCCTTAACTTGTATTAGCAGTAAATGCTGGTGCAGATTTAAATGTATTCTTAAATAATCACCTGCATAAAAGATGAAAATACACCATTTCCAGTGTTTTTACTAGGAAATTACTAGGGGTGTGAATCATTGGCACTTGTTAAGGAAAGTACAAATCATCTAAAACTTCAAAATTATTTACAATAATTTCAACTCTGTGTTAAGAGCTTTCTATTAGTATTTGTTTTGAAGCTTTCTATGGCATGAATTTGTATCCCACAGCAGTTCCAACATTGTAATGCACAGCTGATATGCTGGTTTGGCTATTACATCATGGAGGACACATATCTATCCTCTGGAATATTTATACTCTCTATCAATATAGAGACCAAAAATACCCTGGCCAAAACTAGTAGCTGTAGAGTGCACCTATCTGGAAATACAGATAAGAAGTTATGTGGTAGTAGAAAAGATGGCTTTTCCCTCACTTTTATTGTGTCTTTTAATTGTGTGTTTTGCCTTTTGCAGTTCTCTGAAATACTTCACATATATCAGACGTTACAGCTCCATTGTTTAAAGAAAACTCTTTAACACATGTTTAAGCAACTCTCAACACCCAAGAACTTCAATGGAAGATACATAGTCTTCAGTTTACACACATGATGAAGTGTCTCCCTGAAAACCGATCCCTCAGGAAAGTCACCTTATAATAAGGAGTGTACATGTGCCACATGAAAAAACATTATTGGAATTTGTTGGTTCTTCAGTAGGGCTTAAAAGAGACAGCTACTTTAAAATGCAAAATTATCAGTCCTGATAAAGGTAGTTCTTTTCACACTTTGAGCATCACATATGTGCAGGTGATTCAGAACAGTCTATTTTGGAGACAAGCTGCATTTCTCTAATGTCTCGTAATCCAAGGAACATATCTGGGTATTTTTCCTCCAAGAAAAACAGATTCTTCTCTCTCTTGTAAGAGAGTGAAAATAAGCTCAGAGGATAAGACTCAGTACTCCTGGATTTTGTTTCTCCTTTTGGGCTACCACTAATTTTTAGGAGGCTTGATGAGTTTGACTCTGCCTCCTTGTGGATCCTCTCCTGCAAAGAGTTACCAAGCTCTTAGTTTCATTGAGTATACACCTGCTTTTATACATGGACTCCTGGCTCTAATTCCCTGCGTATCATCCAGGATTCTCTTATTATAATCTCATTTGTATGGTCTATTATTAACATACATGCACTGCTGGAACTCATCTCTCATCCTTCTAATGAGATCCTACAGAACATGAAACTGTAAATAACATTACATAAAATAGCACTAATTATTTCTTTTCCATGGTCTAGTGAGTTTCTTCTGGTGTAAAGAGTAATAAAAAACCCCTGTATGATAAAATAAAAAACCCCTATAATAACATCCCAAAGTTCCACTTGTATTCCAGTCGTTTGCTTACTTGTTTGTTCCTAACAGCCTTTTAAATATGCTTAATATTTTAGTATACGTTCTAATAGAAAGTAAAAAAAGTCCATTACCTTTTAAAGAATGGAAGTTAAAAATATCTTCAATTGCCTGATACAGAGCTAAGAACAATTCCAGGTACATATGATGCATTGTAGCTGTAACCAGCCTTCATTTTTTCTTATCAGCTCTGAAGGACTTGCATGCAACAGTTCTCTGTCTTAAGGTGGAAACAGGCCTTGCAATATTACACCAAAAACATTGTATTCCTCTAATACTGACACTATACAAATCCTTAACAGAAACAGAGGTAGTTTTTTAAGCAGTCATACTCTATTTTATATGTTTTAATTTGGCATGATCCACGTGCTTAATATTGGGCACTGAGTTTCTCATTTGTTCCAGTGTATGGGGATAATAAAGGAAAATGACATGAAAAGCAGCCCTCCATGTCACAAACCTCCCCTTGTCAGGAGAACTTCAGCTTCTTAATGACTTCCCTAAGCTTATGCTTTTTCTTCTTCCATTTCTCAGGACAGTATCACGCTTTTTTTTTAGACAAATACTCTCAGTTTGGAGTGCACTAAAGGGTTAACTGAAACAGAAACTGAATCCTAGCACCAGATAGGGAATAGGGTACAACAGATAATTGTGAGGTTATTGTACGGCCTTGCCAAAGACTAGAAATTATATGATACGACAAGGAGTATCTGTGAATTTTTAGATAAAGTATGATCAAATGTCAGAATTTATTTCAGAGACAGTATGGGAAATTTAATTATAAGAATATGTCTAAGGCATTGGGTGAAAGGACTGGCAGAAGTAAAAAGAAAAGGGAGTTTATTCGCTATAATGATAATACAAGAATCTGAAATTTACTGTACCTGCGTGAGTTAGTTTGCATTGACAGACACATTTCAGGTGGGCTTTTGCAGGATTTTCTGCAGTACAGGGAAGAGCAATTGTTCTGGGGAATATTTCTTCTTAAAGTTACAGTAGAGCAAAATGATTTAACTCATTTTAGCTCTCCTGGTTCTTCACACATGACTAAGTTATCGTAACAACCTTTTCTGTCTTTTGAAGCATTGTATTGTACCATGGAAGGAACTGGGTAGCCTGTGGGTTTCCTCCTAATGGAGACTAATGTAAAATCTTTTATTTCCAGTGCTTCGGTGTTGATACATTCATTAAAGTTGCCAAGGAGAAACACCCAACACAAGCTCTAATTGGTTCCCAAATAAGATCCCTACTACTACCACTACAGTGATTTACTTGGAGCTCCTGTTGTAGAAGAATTTCAGCAAGCTGATTTGCCCCAAGACTCACACATGCTGGAAAATAACCCCCTGCAGGTTTGCATTAGGGAGGAGGAAAAAAACTCACTCCTTCCCATCACCCATTAGGTTCACATTGGCTTCATTCTGCAGTTTTTCTTGTAAAGGATGTCTTTTTATGCACTGATGCAGTATCTAGCCCATACTGACGCTGCCTTGAAAGGCTCTATGAGCTACTCTACTTGACAGAACTAAAAGAGTAGTATTATTTATTTCATTTCTTTGCTCAGTGGGGTAATCTCATGAGATATGAATCTCTTCTTCACGAGGGCCCTGGGGATAGCAGGCAGAATGAAACTCAGCCACACTTTAGTATAATGCAAACAGCACAGACCAAAGTACTCAGGCTTCAACAGCAAACAGCAGACCAAAGTATTGGGTATGACACCCTATACCTTAATTTATTTGGAACAATATTCTGTAGGCTGGTTGCTTTCAAAATAGATCTGCTTTTTCCTCATAAAAGCCCAAGATTGTCTTGAAATGGCATTGATGCTTCACAAGCCTCATTTGTGACAGTCAGCTGAGGAAGGGTCTCAGAAATGAAAATACTATTCTGAGGTGTGACTCTTAAGACAGTTGTGAAGTGTTCTGACATGTCCCATCTTTCTTAGCAAGTAATACCAAATCTCAAAACCCACTTTCTGGAGAAAGTGGTCTCCTGAGAGCAGAAAAGGGAAAGAGAAGATGGAGTAGCAGACATTATATCTTAAAGCATCAGCAAAGAACATGAAGTTATTTTCAGTCTTAGGAGACCATGGAGCTTTGGGGGTTTTTAAAGAAATGAAAGCTTCCTATTTTCCCAACATTCTTTTAAGCTACACACTCTGTAGACTATACTTTACCTTATCACATTTTTGGATTATTTTTCTTCGTTTCTCCTCCTCAAATTCAGATCTCACAAGGCATCTCGGCGTGAAAACTGCAGTTGCTGTTGAGAATAGTGCTTCATATTAGTGCTGCTCGTTAGTCTCCTAATGCTTAGAAACTTCTGCAACACAATTCATGTTCAAGCCTAATAAAGAATAATTTGACGACTACTCAATGTTGAGTATCTACGCTCCCAGCTGAGAATAAAAGTATTTCACAAATATTCACCACTTCTGAAAATCAGGCCTCTGACTACATACCCAGGTGTGGGCACCCCAATTAGAGGCTAGTTTTTTTTTAAAAAATCCTTTAAAAATGCCCATATAGCTGCTTTCACATCATAAAGAAGAAAGGGCTACAGCCAGAATTAGAAGTTCCTGGCTCCCAAACACGCTCTGACCACACATCTCTTGTGTCAGAGAAGAAGGCCGGAAGCAAGGGTGCAAAGGAACCATGTGGCAAGAGGTAGTTCCTTCTGATCAAACGGTGCCTGTCAAGCCTCACTCTCTTTGTTGGTACTGCAGAGCTATTTTCATGGGGCCCAGCTGCCTTAGAGGGCTCCAGTAATCATTGGTGCATGAGAAGGATTTGTCAGGCAGCACTACTTCTTCATGTATGACTTGTATGTCTTAGTTGCTGACAAAATTCCCTCTGAAATTTTACAATGAGCTTGGGGAGTTTTAGTAAAAGCCCCAAATCCCTGCAGACAGGTGATAACATCAAAATCTCTTTTGGTTTTGAATTCTAAAGGAAGTGTCAGGCAGTTGTGTTTGCAGGAACAAGCTTGATCCCTTCACTCAAAACCCATCAAAACAAATAAGCAACAGAAGGTAAATGAGAACGCACAAATTCAGCATGTGCTAACATTGCATGATTCTGGCAAATCTTATGTTCTGTGGGGAGTCACTATAATTTTTGCATGCTAAGTCTTGGCACTATGACTCACAGTGTACAAGTGGTGTTAAAATACAAGCCACAACCTGGGCAACTGAAGTGGAGAACATCAGTCAGATGTGACATGGCTGCAGGGCACAGATCTCAGGACAGAGGAAGAGAAGTAGCACCACTTGAAACCTCAGCAACAAAGAACCACAGGAAAGGCTGCCAGCCTGTTTGCCCTGGACTACGAGCTTGTCAAGCACAGCTTCCATGTTGGCACTGTGTCCCACAGCCAGTGGAGGGGCTCTGCTTATGCAGGATAAATCCCCCACTGTGAGAGTGAGTAATTTATCAGATGCTACTGAAGTTGACATTACACACTTCGTTCCATCTCAAAGTTACAGCCTTCAGCCTAGCCCTGCCCCACAATGGACAGCTAACATTCCTGGCAGCCACTGTCATTTCCCACCTGCAGGAAGCACACAGCACCCTTCTCCCTTGGTTCACTGAAGAACAAGCTGGCTGTCTGGCTGTCCTAAATTTTGGGATGTGGCCATTGCTCATGCCACATCTGCAATATTAAGATTCTTGGTTATGATAACCATGAGAACACTTCTAGAATCTTTACAGGCCAAGGGCCACCCGCACAAACCAGGAGTGAACACGTGTCGGTGCCATGCCCAGTTTTGCAGACTTGAGACATGGTACAAGTGGCACAAAGGCTTCTGCTGACAAAATGTTCCTGTCGTTTCCTGACACAAAAGAAGTTCAGGGAGAAAAAAAAAAAAACAACACCCCCCCACCCCCGCCGCCCTAACAACAATCAAAAAACCCAACAAAAGAAGCATCATCAAAAAGATTTTCCAACTGTGACTTTCATATAGTGGCAAGACTTCTTCATAGCCCTGCTTTGAGAAACAACCAATCTGGCATATTCTGACACCGACATCACTTCTAGGCCAGAGCCCAAGTTAGACAGGAACATCAAGGAACAAATGCACAGCTGTATCCTCCTCATGTTGCTAATATTGAAATATAACCATGTGAGGACATGATTTTTCCAGGCCTCACATACATATGACTTTAGAGAGAACCTCAAGGGGCATAGTGTGCTGTATTACAAATTCCTCATAGATGACACATAATTACCTCTGTTTTGGAAAGGATTAGAAGAAACACTGGAGGGGAGTCCAACCAGCGGCATTCCTTAAACTTCATACTAACAATTTAATTTCAAATGCGTGGGTGCAAAAAGATGTTGTATAAACAAAATGGCAAATTATTCCAATGTTGAGTCAACAACAAGCTACACATGTCTGTGATGCTATAATGTCAGTATTGTCTAACTCAAGTTTACTGTATAGAACTAAAAAAAACCCACAGAAAATCAAAAAAACCCCAAAAGCATTTTCCCTAAAAAATATTTGTATGATTTCTTCTAAGAGAAACAAATACAAATCTGCATCTGTTATTACTCATTTACAGATCCTCTGTAAGCTCCCTACATAAGGAGATAAATATTACTATTATAGGAACATTGTCTAAGTGGGGCTTATAAGATCCAGTCAAAAGGAAACCATGTCAAACTCCGCACCCAAAGAATGAGGCCTCTCTACACTACAGACTGGATCCTTAACTTAGGACATTTCTCCCTCAAGCCAGGGGAGCTCTGAAAATTTACACTAGGTGAGGATCTGACTCATAACATTTTATCAAAGGTCAAATGATCAGTGGCACGATCTGCTTTAAACAGGGTTTATGAACACCAACAACATGCCACAGACTGCTACCCACGTGTTATCTCTGCTGAACATAACTCAGAATGAGGGCTTACCCACTTGAGGCACTCTGCTTTAAGTTTCTGGTTTTTTAGACCTGTCCTGTGTGCGCTCCCTTTTGTTGCTGTCCTCCTTTCCTCCTTCAAGTTCCTTTCTAGAATCTCCTCAGGTAAACCGAAAGCAAGCTGATGTGGGTGGGGCAATACAATGTGGGAGCTCCTCCCAACTACTGGAAATGCAGCTTCAGTTATAGTAAGGAACATAGTAAGGAACATTTCAGCTGAAACTTTGATCTCAGTTGAAAAATAAATGAGAATGCCTGATTTTTTTTTTCCCCCCCTTCAGCTGATCATTTCATGAGTGCAACTTTAGTGTAGGAGCTTCAAATCATTGCAAACAATATCACAATGTGATGAAAAGTTCATATTGCAAAGCCATGCAATGTTCATTCTGTCCTGTTTCTTAAACATTTAGGGCTTAGGGGTCTGATAGACAACAGAGATCTACTACATATATAATACACATCTCTTAACCTTGGATTTTTACAAAGTTACCAAACACAGGTGCAAATTAGGAAACTAGAACCAGTCCGTATACAGAGATTAAGTAATTCAACAGAGTGTCTCTGCAAGCTGTAATTAAAAGCATTTAAGTTTCATTACAGGGAGAGCAAAAGTAAAGAGGCAAAGGCCTATTTTTGGTATTGTTTTCCTATAAAATATACTGTTCACTACAACTGACCCGTTCACCACTCTTCAGCTGCATTCAGCTAAAATTAACCATAACAGACCAAATCTAGGCATTCAGACTAGCAAATCAGAGAAAACACAAGGTTAAGGAAATCTTAGAACCCGAAGTATTAGCTTCTACAGTATTACCTGAGTGTCTAATTAGCCAATTCATTTCATGTTATTGCTGCCAAATTTCAAATTACTATTAGCAACACTAACAAGGCTGATTGTGCTGATGATACTGACAGCCAAAGAGGGACCTTAGTTTCTCAGGTTCATGACATATATATGCACAGAGCAGGGCACGTTCCTTCCCTGAAAGAACTCACAGTTTAGATATCACCGCATAGGATGGATTCAAAGATATTAAACACAAGAAAGGGACAACTACGGGGGTAAAAATCAGTTTTAGAATTATTTTAAAATCTTGTTTATCTTTAAGTATCTGCACAACTAACAACTGTGGGCTATAAGAATAATAAAATACAGTTATTCATCACAGACTTATTAGGAGATTGATATCTAGGCATTCACTGTGAGACAATAAATTAACAGCAGCTATTGGATTAATACAAGGGTAGTATAACTAGTATTTGTATTTCTCCCCCACCTGCTCCCAGCCCAGTATCAGATATCTTAATACAGTCTCTACCCATTGCACTGATAACACAGAAACTGGAGCAGATGACTATTGACATTTGGCAGGAACCTGCACTTGCAAACATCAACTTAGATTCATTACAGTTAATCATAATTTTTTATTCAAACAATATGATGTCATAATATCTGAAGCAAAGAAAGTTCCTTCATGTCATACAACCTCTTAGTTATTGTCCTAAGAACATGCACACACAGGTTTCTTTTCATTCTGTTCTGATCCTCCATGTAAAAACAATACCAAAGCATGTAACACATTTAAGCCTTGGAAATACATTATCCGGAAATTACCCTTTGGATTACCATTAAAATGTAAAAGAAAATATATCCAGATGAGCCAGTTTCATATATATATGATAGGACACGACTGACTGCCTAGCAGACAAAAACATCACTCTTAAAAGACGTGTTTTCAAATTTTGGAAGTGACCTCAGTGGACAAAATTTACCTTTGTTAGTATCTCTGCACACTTAGAGTATTCTAAAAGGAACGTATACACATCTGTTTCATATTTCTAGTAAAGTCTTTCATCCTTTCTCTTGTCTATGTCTAGGACAATTTTTAGACTTTTGGTCCATCTTTGCTAATTCTGGCACCTTGTGAACACCTGGTTTTGTGTTCTTCACTCCCACAGGCATCTTTCACATGTGAGGTAGAAGTCAAAGGCCAACAAGTACCTTACTCTTTCCTCATTATTTCCTCTTGCATAATGTGACCTTGGTCTTGACAGACTGTTAAAAAGCACTGTAAAGCACTGATACTACTATTAAAATGGAATATACTGGAGGAAACAAAAAGGGTGAGTGAGTGAATGAATGAATGAATGAACAGCAGTGTTATGACAGTAACACATCTGATGGTTCCCGATAGACAGGCTGGAAAAGCTGTGTTCCATGTTAAACCAAGTAATAGATTTTAAGCAGATCATAGCCTGGTCTCCCACCCTGCATATCGCAGGCCACAGAACCACACTAAATATCTCAGGCATCACACACACGGATATCAGGATGAAATACAGAAAGCAGGGATGGTCTGACCTCTTAAATTATGTCAAGACAGCAGGAAGTTTTAAATTCTAGTCTTGATCCTTCCACTGGCTTGAGAAGGTAGTATAACCAGTTTGCCTGAGTGTCACCATTTAAATAGTCACAGTACTTACTTATCCCACAAGGATCCTGTCAGGTTTAATTAATTATGTCTGTGAAATCCTTTCTAAATGAAAAGTGGCAAGCATGATTTATTAACTAAGTCTAAAACACCACTGCAGAATCAGAGAGTGATCATTGTTTTATCAAGAGAATAACGTTTCTCATAAAATACATTTCAAATGGGAAATTATAACACCCTTTTGACTTATTTAGGCTTTTCTGTGAGGAGCAAAGTAATAGACTTTTGGTGAGTTCTAGGAATAGAAGTGTAATCAAGAACAAGAGACACAGAAACACTCGCCCACTGACATTAACATGGCACCAGCTAAACGGCATTGCATAATCATGAGAGTGGGGACTGTATATCCAGCACTGCTGTAGGGCAGAGCTGAAAGAAAACCACTCCTCTGCCTATGAAATGTTACTTGCTTGTAGTCTGACTAGGTGCACAAGTCTCCTGGGTATAACTACCCAAATACAGACCCCAGCACCGGAGAGAGTATGGCATTAGTAGCACAAAACTGCCTGTAAGGGAATGATGTGTGATCTATAAAGGGCCTGATTTATGTCAGTACGACTCCACTGCTGCCAGCATTCCTGCTCACAGGTGTATCACAGCTCTAACCTGCAGGCAGAATCCAAGTGTCAGTGCTAGGAACGACAAGTAGCTGTCACTGATGTGTATCTCTCAGGGTGCAGTGGGCCCTCTTTTTTGGTCCTCTTCTCACCATGATGATATAAAAACACCCGCAGATAAAAGAGTAGACAGAAATATTCAGAGACCTGTGAATTACACTGATTCAGTACATCCAATGGACAGTCTTGTGGCCCAACTCTTTCCCAGACAACTCCACCTAATTGGCCTGTACTGGCACGCTCCACACCCTCAGTGCCAAGAGCAGGACTTTCAGAGGAGGAAATGATTCATGACCTCAGAATGCAAGTGAAATCCCACAGATCTAAGAAAATACTTATTCATCTGCATACATATACATGCATACCTGGTATTTGCCAATTACCTTTCAATCAGATACTGCAAATTAAGAAAACTACCCCAGATCTAGTGGGATTTGGCATCAGGTGGTGCAACACAGATATGGCACATGATTAAAAATAAAACAAGCAGCACCACGTGACTTAAAATACAATGTCAACTGAATTTGGGCCCAATCTAGCAAAAAACAACCACAGTCTTTCAAGGCTAGAGATACATCAGGTTTGAATGGCTGCACTCTGTCAACATGACACGTAATTCAGAAATATCAAATTGCTATAGAAAATAAAGACCATAAGGGATTGTCTAGACTGGGTCAGAGTCCTTTAAAAAAGTATTTTAGCCAGAAGTTTTGTAATGTAAGAAATGGTAGGTGACTTTTGATTTGTGAGTTGGCCAAGATAAACCTACGGGAAGATCCCCTTAATTAAATTAGTAGTCATTTGTTTACATTTGCAAGTGAAGTCCAAGTCATGTCTCTGCTTCTTTGTTTCCCAGCATCCTCCTTTTTGTCACATCGACTTAAGAAAGCCAGGCATAACAGCCACTTATCCATGCTGGCCCAGGCCTGGCCAAGCAGCTCTTCAGCAAGTTAAAAGGGTGGGACAGTCACGTCACCAAACTTTCTGGAACAGCCAAGCAGCTGAGACACAAGCCCCATCTTTCTAAAACTGCGCCCAAGCTTAAGAACTGAATTTAGCTGCAGGCTCTGATGCCTGTCTCACTTGTCACACCATAAGCAACAATCCTTGCCCATGGTGCTACTGAACAAAAAGGCACTGCAAGTAAAATTATCTGTAAATAAAGTGAGAAGTATTTCATACTGCAGATCTCAGGGCAGTCCAACCACATCTGTGCTGGTTTTCTAAGTAGCCCCCACCAGAGACAGCTGGCAGGAACCTGCATTCAGCTGTCCTCTAGATGGATATGTTGAAAACCTGGAGGAGATTTGAAGACACCAAAGCAAGCACGGATTACACTGCCCGGAATGTAACCATACTGTAAACATACTCTGTAAACACACTTTCCTGGAGAGGTAGAGGTGTGATTTTTTTCCCCCCTAAGCAATTCTTCAGTCTCCTGCTTACAAGTAGCTGCCCCACGTATCATACAGAGCTGATAGTGTGCTCCTGCTCCAGATCAACTTTCGCCCCAATTTAAACACATTTTATGTGCCTATGTAATTGAATCATAGAAAGGCTTGATTTGGAAAGGACCTTAAACTTTATCATGCAGTTCCAACCCCCCTGCCATGGGCAGGGATGATACCCACTAGATCAGGATGCTCAGAGCCCCATCCAAACAAGTCCCGAACTCTTCCAGGGATGAAGCATCCGCAGCTCTTCTGGGAAACCTGTTCCAGTGCCTCACCACCCTTTGTGCAGAGAACTCAGAGAACTGACATTTAATCCAAATGTCTCCTCTGTTAGTTTAAACCTATTCCCCCTCCATCCTATCACTACCTGCCTGTGTAAAAAGTCCCTCTCCGTCTTTGTCGTAAGCCCCTTTTCAGTACTGCAAGGCCACGGCGAGGCCTGCCCAGCGCCTGCTCCTCTCCAGGCCGAACAAGCACTGCCTCAGCCTGCCTTCACAAGGGCGGTGCTCCAGCCCCTTCCCTCAGGCGGCACGGCCCTTCCCCTTCCCTTTCCTTTTCCCTTTCCCTTCCCCTTCCCGTTCCCGCTGTCCCGCCGCCGCCGCTAGCGGGAGCCGCGGCGCGCCTTTCCCGCCCCCCTGGGCAGCCTTCACACGGCGAGCGGGACCCGCACGGCCCTGCGGATCGCCCCTTTAGCCCTGCGGATCGCCCCTTTAATCCCATCCCTCTGAAAAGCCATAAACCGGGGCACCCCGTGTTGTTGCCGAGGCGGCGCTGAGGGGGGAGCGGGCGGGCAGCCCCGCCCCGTGTGACGTGCGGCGCGGGCGGGCAGCCATGGCGGCTGCGGGCCCGCTGAGGGAGCCGGGCCGGCTGTGGGTGCGGGCCCCGCTGTGCCCGCGGGCTCTGCCCCTGCCGCTGCCCCCCGGGGGAGGCTCCGTGGGCTCCCTCCGCCGGCACCGTGCCCGGGAGCTGGTGAGCGGGAGGGAGGCGTGGGGTGGGAGTGCGGCCCGGCCCGGCCTGTGGCAGCCCCGCCACTCTCGCTGTTGTCGCTCAGCAGAGCAGCGGGGTTTGCTGTCGGAGGGCCCTGTAGCGTGTTGTCTGTGTTACTTACGTGTGTGTGTATGGATATGTGTACGCGCTGCGGTGGGTTGACCCTACAGCGCCAAGGCGCCCACCGGAGCCGCTTTGTCGCTCCCCACCCCAGCCGGGCAGGCGAGAGAAAGTACAACAGAGAGTTCGTAGGTCGGGATAAGGGCAGGGAGAGATCGCTCGGCGGCGGCGGTGTGGGCAAAGCAGACTCGGCTTGGGGAGATTAATTGAGTTTGTAGCCAGTCAATGTCAGAGCAGGGTAGTGAGGGGTAAAGCAAATCCTAAAAAACACCTTCCTGCCACCCCTGCCTCTTTGCCGGGCTCTGCCTCCGTCCCCCCGGCACAGGAGGCTGTGGTCAGTTCATTTATCAGTCTTTCCCATAGCACAGCTTTCCCCCCTTCATGTTTACAAGCTGGTTTAGACTGTGTTCAGCCCTTTGGTAAACAGGAATTAAAACAAGCACCACAGAGGATGTTCGTTCTTTTAAAGTTGTCTAATTTTTGCCTCCCCGCTGTTCCCATATGAAGGAAGAAAACATCACTGCTTAATGATTTTCCTTGTCAGGATGCTTTGGTTTTAGTTGATGATATAACTCGAGTTGTCTGGGGTTTTTTTTAGAACATTCCTGAAGAAAGCTTGTATGTGAAGTGTAATGGGCGACTGGCCAACGATGAAGATGTGTTGCAGAGTGGAGCTGTTTACAGTCTGGAACCAAGACTTTGTGGTGGAAAAGGAGGTTTGTTGTTTGACTGCTTGTTATTGATTAGATTCTTAGGTTGAAAAAATTCTGCTATGCCACAGTCTGTGCTGGTAGAAGGAGTTCTAATGTATAAGCAGATCTTTTCCTATGTATGACTGTGACATAATGTCCCTGAGGTGAAAGCAAAGTGTACGTGGAAAGCTGAGAACTGACTGGGGAAGCTGCAGTTCAGCTCTTCTTCACGTCCTGGTTCAGCTTAGCTTTATTAGTGGAAAACTGTCCTGACTGCCCAAGTGACTTCAGAGCTGAAATTGTGTTGAAAAGGACCTGTCATCTTAGGATCCTAAGTTTCATTTGTGGTCACTTAGGACAAATATTTCAGGTACAGATAGTCTGTGATTTGGCTATGTTATATGATTTTGTCTTCACTTATTATAAAAAACACTTAAATGTCAAGATCTCAGTAGCCAAAGAACTAAAGAATTCAGTCTAAGCTGGACACGTACTGACAAAGTATTTTAGCTGTATTACCTGAAGGTGTATATTAATATGGCCACTGGCAACGTGGCATTCCCAAGATGGGTAAAGCAAGCTTTTCAGAGTATTTGAGTGTAGTTGGAGTCAATATGTTTGCTTTTTGAATGTAGATCTCAGAATCTTAGTGAATGCATTGCTGCTGATTTTGGAACCCTGACTGGGTGTCACAGCTCGTTCTGCATTCTTCAGAATGTAAAATTCAGTAGCCTGTGTCATGAACTACACAATATGTCCTTACTAATGGCAGCAATTGAGCTTATTAGCTCAACACAATACTTTTATTTTGGCCTCACAGTACAGTAGAGTGTCTGGCTTGGCTACTGTGTATAACACTTCTTAAGAGTGCTTTTCAGGCCCTGAAAAGTATAGATTAGCTCAACTTCCAGTTAAAAAGCAGTGCTTGGCACTTTGCAATCACATGAAGGATTCTGTTGCTATTAATCCACACTGTGTTTCTTTGAGCCTGTTAAACAAGGGTCTTTCTCCAGCTGGAGACAGCATAAGGTGGGACTGAGTGAGAGAAATTAGTGGTCTTGGCTATGAGTATTTAGTGGCTGAGGAGCGTAGAGAAAATCAGTTCTGGGGGAGTCTCCAGCATAACTTTGTGCATCACGATTATCTTGATGAAGCAGGTAGTTATCTGCTAAAAAAAGCTATTTTATTGTTAGTTAAATTTTTAAAAAGTTATTTAAGCTTGGTGGAACTAAAGGGTCTTGTGGGGGAAAGGTATATCCTGGCTAAATTAGAAAGGACCCAAAAGTGTTATTTTGGAGTGAAAAAGGTTTCAAACCATTTTGCCCAGGAATGGGCTTTCCTGTTAGAAGTGTTGCACAGGTTCTAGTAAATCTGGAGGCTGTCTGGAGTGGCACCAGGAGCACAAAACCAAGATGAGTGGTAAACACTGGGTACCTTAGTTTCCTCTTAGTGCTTCAGCATTTCACCCAATGACAGTTCTCCAACATGTGGCAACTTTTAACTTGCCCTTTACTTCAGTTACATTGAAGGAGAGGAAAGTGTTGATTCACTATACTCTTTTTCCACAATTAATTCTTTTGTTGTGTGCTGCCTCATATCCTTTTGATTCTGTTTGTCTAATTCTTGATAACTTTTTTCTCTGTAAGGGTTTGGGTCGATGCTTCGAGCACTTGGTGCTCAGATTGAGAAGACAACAAATAGAGAGGCTTGCAGAGATCTCAGTGGAAGGAGACTTCGAGATGTCAACCATGAAAAAGCGTAAGACATTTTCTTAGAAGCTGAAATTATAAAATAACCTGATCCCATAGTTCACTGTTAACAAAAGAGGTCATATGGCAGGCTGTTGTAGCAATGAAATGGTACTTTGAGTACTAAAAAGAGCAGAAGTGAAATCTTAAGTACAAATGGACTGGAAGCCAACAGGACTCTCCAGACTATTTCTATTATTGCAAAATATATGTCATTGTACTGCAGCCTTCTGAGAGACTGGTCTGCATATCTTGGATTCCTCATCTGGAATTCTCACAGTTCTCTCTGAAACTACAAGACCACAATATTGAGGATATGTGACCTTACTGCTGTTTCTGCCTTTCAAAATAAAGCCTGCTCTTTTCTCTGTAGCAGAACCTCTGTCTGTTCCTTCATAATTCCGCTGGATGTTAGTTGATTTTCCCCGTTGTCTCCCAGTGGTGGCGGGTGGTGAAAGCGCCAGGCTGGTATTTGATTAAAAGCTGGTAACCGTGTCCTTTGCATGGCTGTGTCGTGTGCAGGATGGCGGAGTGGGTGAAGAAGCAGGCGGAGCGGGAAGCGGAGAAGGAGCAGCGGCGCCTGGAGCGGCTGCAGCGGAAGCTGGCGGAGCCGCGGCACACCTTCACCGACCCCGAGTACGAGCGGCAGTGCCGGGAGATGGCCGAGCGGCAGGAGGAGTCCATCCGCATAGGTACCGCGCCTCGGCCTCGCCTTCTGCCCTCGCAGCGTGCAGCAAACTCAGAGGCTCTCTAGCCTTGCACCAGGGTGAAAATGTTTTTAACAGAATTGCTGACGTTGACTTTCAATTGAAGGGAATTTAAAATTTCAGTCAGATTTGTTAGACTTTTAACTTTCCCTCTTCGTCCGCAGTGTCTCTTAAATTGCACTGAGCAGTGTAACACAGTTCAAGTGATGCTTCATCTTTCTGTGCTGGTGTTATCTCGTAATAAGAGCCAAATTCTGTGAAGGTGATGCTGTCGCTGAGCTGTAGGAATTACATTATCATTTTCTGTGAAATGGTAAAACTACAAATGGGTCTTACCTAAAAACTTAATGTTGAATCCAACGACAAAATACCTTGTTTCACTTCCTGGTCTTTGTAGTTACTTTATTTATCCACAGATTGTTCCCTTGCTGGCAGATAGATGGTGAAACTTGAGGATGAATGGGTGTAGAACCCGAGAATTCAGTTCAGGAATCCCATTTTAGTTGACTCTGCCATAGTAAATCCATGTAGGACAGCTTTTGCTGCTGCTGAGTTTATTCTGCAGCTTTGAGCCTTCATGAATGTGCACCAGTAGTGATTTTTGTCCGTTAGTGTTTTAAACTCCATCTGAAATGAAAAGATAAGTGGAATTTAGAACACATATGAATTATGCACTGATGAAGTAGACTTTCAACTGTGTTTTGAAGGGTTGGAGGTTATTGCCAGGAAAGCAGTGTCATCGGAAAGTGGCAAGAGGCGGAAGCGTCCCGGGGAGCCTGGAAAGAACGGAACAAAATCTGAAAAAAGAAAACGTCTTTGGTAAGCATTATGCCTTGTTTTTACACTCAAATCTTAGGCCTTGAACAGGACAAAAGGTTAGATAGATACAGGTAAGCAGATTCTAATCTGAGATGTAGATTGAAATAGGAGTAAGAAAATCGAATGATTAAATTGAAGAACTGAAGATAAACATTTCCGCATTCCTATAATTCTGTCCCAGATGGAGCAGGCAAACTATTTGCAAAAATGGGTACTTTTTTTCCAACACCCCTTCTAATACAGTTACATTATCTGCTTCCCATTGTCCTTTTTTAAATTAATTAAATCTACAATAAATTAAAAAAGCTGTTTTTCCTGGCATTTTTCACCTAGTGTAACATGAAAGAGAAGCTAGTGATTCCAGTCATTTCTGTATTGGGAATTCTGTGAAGAGATACCTGTTTTGGGGGTCTGCGTGTTCTATTCAGTATCAGCAGCTCTTCCATTAATTGAACTATCCTAAATAACTGTTAGAGTAGTTCACTATATCTCTCTGAAGTGGGTTTTGGAAAGAAAAATGTGACAACTGAAAAAAAAATTACTTAAAAAAAATAATGTTAAAATAGATGCATGTTAACTTGTAACATACTCCCTGTGCCAGGCTGGGAATGGATGATGCCAACAGTTCAGGCTGTGAGGATGACAACAAAGATGAATCCCCTTGTACATCTGACAGTAGTTGTCCATCAGGCAGCAGATACAATGGAAATGCTGGAAGTTCAAATGAATGTTCAAGCAGTGCTGTGGCTTCAGTGGATGATAGTCCATCTACCAGTGCAGCTTCTGCTTCAGCAGAGCATAGTCCAGCTACCAGTGCAACTGAGAAACCACTGCAGCAGCCAGAAGGTACTGGAAGAGATCTGCAAAGAGTGATGTGCACAGGTGGGCAGACTGAAATTCCAGCTGAAGAAAGTGGTAAAACAACAAAGCCACCCAAGGAAGATGCCCAAGAAGTGAAAGAAGTGACTGAAGCTCAGAAAGAAGGGGAGCAAAAAAATGTTTCTTCTAAGGCACAGGAAACAAACCAGTTACAGAGCACAGTAAGTATGAAGCTATACAAAAAGTGGTCTGTCTTTCTTCAGTTGCTTTTACAGCTGAAGAAGCTGACAGGCTTCAGCTACAGCAATGGAGCTTTTCCCACTGGATTGATGAAAGCCCAAGTGATGGTTGGCAGTAAAGGGCGCCAATACTTGTGGTTCATTGCTCCATGCATAATACTACTATTAAAGATTTTTAGGGCTAATGAATCAAGACTTATTCCAGCAGTAAAACAAAGTATGGGGGTTTTTTCCAGCTAGGGAGTTGCTTGGATTTTCTGCCTATTTTCAGCTTGAGCAGAAAGTCTGCCATCAGCTGCAACTGCCAATGACTGATCTCTCATATGTGAAAGTTTTAATACAGTTCGATGGAAAAAAGACCAAGGATGTAATCTGATCCATTAGAACTTTGTCATCTACTGTGCTATTAGAGCTGGTAAATTTTAAACAGGATGTTTACCATTCTTCACTGTTTATCTCTTGCTCAGTATTTGTGAGGCTTTCTATTCTTAGAACAGGAAACTCCACCAGTGCCATGGCAGATTGTTATTGCAGGTGGAAATATTTTTATAATAGTCCATGATGAATATATTTTTTTTTTAGAAGTAGGGTCAGAATAATGAGACAACCAGTCATTTTTTGTATGCTTAGCAGGACAAAGGTTCTAGTTCTGCTAGTGAGATTTGTGTTTGCTGAGTGCATAACAGCATGGTCTCATTCCCACTGCTGTTACTACGTGCTCTGAAGTCTCTTTGATACATACCATAAGGCTAATGTGTGCTTTTAAATACTGAACAAAATGGGTAGAATTTTTGTGTCCTTTTTAGTGTGTTAATGTTTAGTGTTAGTAAATTCCAGCATTTGAATTATCCAGCCTTGGTCTGTGTCTTCTGGATAAGGCCATGGGCTTGGACTAGACAATCTGTAGAGGTTCTTTTTGCCCTCAATTAATTAGCAAATATACTAATTTCCTCTTAAGATGAAATTTTAATCCTCTGGGGTTTTTTTTGTGGCAGGATGAGATGTGAACTTCTGAACTTGTTTTTTGGGTTAGTCATACTAGAAGGAGATGCTTTTTCATCTCTTTCTTTAATTACAGTGTAACTGTTAGATACAACTTTCCATCCTCCTTCCTGCTCCTGCTGGAGGTATATTGGTTGTATTCTGCATCAGGCTAAAAAGGAACTGTTAGATTTTTTGAGCCTCTGGAAGTAAGGTTAAGTTACTGAACTGTTGTGGGAGATGGTGGGCTGTTGTTTTTAGTTCAGTTTTCTCAAGAGTACTGAACTTTCCTGGTGATAATCATGGAATCTCCTGAGTTGGAAGGGACCCCCAAGGATCATTGAGGTCTAATGCCTGGCCCTGCACAAGAATCACACCGTGTGCCTGAGCAGTTTGTCCAAATGCTTTTACAACTGCCCTTCCTCTTGAATGTTTTTGTCTTTGCAGGAGGTGGAACCAATAGACCTACTGGCATTCAACTCTGCTGCTGAATTGGAAGCCCTGGGTTTGGATAAGCTGAAGATGGGATTGATGGCTTTAGGACTGAAATGTGGAGGCACTTTGAAGGAAAGAGCAGCAAGGCTTTTTTCAGTGAGAGGTCTGTCTAGAGACCAGATCAAGCCATCCTTATTTGCAAAACCTTCTAAAGGGAAAACTGCTGGTTAGGTTTGAGACTATTTACCTTTTTGCATGTATATTTCATGTCATTAAATAAAAGTTCTTGGTATCCTTTTAAATGAGTATGCCCAGTCTGTAAGTTCACATCCACAAGCTTCATTAGGACTTACAAAAAGGATGGGCAGGTGTATATCATTATACACAGACACAGATCTCAAACAGGATCTGTTTGACACAGTGTTCTGAAAACATGAACTGTAGTGCTTGAGGGCTAAACAGTTAAAGCACATTTAAACTGTTCTCTGTTTACCTAGGTATGGGATCCAAAAGGAATGAACTTAGCAGTTTACAGCTTATCATGAGTTAAGTGTGGTTTATATGATGAGCAGTGGCTTAAGTGCAGCAAATGGTGCAGTAGTTAAGGTTTGGTGGCAGTAAAGCACAAGACATGGCTGACATTGAATCTGTAAGGGAGTCTCGGAAAATTTAGGAAGGAAAAAAAGGGAGGGAGGAGAGAGGCATTGAGGGTCTGCTAATCACATTTCCTGGGGGTTGTGACAGGACAAGTAGACCCTGGGTAGAAAGGAAATAGATTTGTTTACTGAATGTGTTTCATTAGAAAGCTGGAACGGAGGGCGCCTGGGAGGTCACCTCGGCATGGTGAGGTTTTCCTGACTTCAGGTTTAGGTGGGACTATCAGATGCGAGCAGCAATCCCTGCTTGGGTGGCAAACCTTTGTGTGCTTACAGCCAGCTCTCTTAAAGCTCATACAGCACGTGACTCAGGAGAGCCTTCAGCTCTGAACACACTTGAGCTCTGTAGCATGGCAAGTGTAGTGTGAGCCAAAGTGAATGGGCCATGTTAATGACATGTTTTGGCAATAGCACTTGCCCAGGTTATTTCCCCTCACTGCAATCATGCTCTTGCTTCAGCTGCACTGACACAGCCATTTCCAAGCCTAGCCCCTGTGTCACCTACTTGCTTTTCTTTGTTGTTGTGGGTTGCTTGTTAAACCAGATCACTTCCCTGATGGGGCATGTGGTGTGGCTCTGAAAATTTGTGCCAGCACAACTGAAGCTGCATTACATAAAGCAGGGAATAAATACTGATCCGTGAAGGAGAACTGGAATATTTTATACCACTATTGATCAACTGTGCGTTCACTAGTGCCAGAATTCAAAGACATACTCTACATCAGTCTTAAAGAACAACAGCTGTACCTTGAACCACACTTTGGCACATTTATTTGGGAATTTAGCTCCTGCTGAGCTAAAAAGGAACAAGCACTTGCTCTGGGATATGCCCACATTGAGGATTAGCCTAGAGCACTATTGTGTCTACTGTGTCTAGAGAGCCATAGGGTGCTCACTGGCAATTCTGGACTTCCATGTGCCCATAGGGCAACCTGAAAATAGTGGGTAACAAACAGGACTCAGACTGATCCTTAAACAGAAGAGAAACAAGTAGGTGAAGTGCTTTAAGGTTTCTTATGAATTTGGACAATAACAGATAAGTCAACTGTTAAAATATATATATATATATTTATACATATATGTATATGTATAAACACACAGTTCCAGTGTTGTATGGGTGATTTCCATGGGACAGAATGGCCTGAGAACAGAGGTGATCCTTCTAGTCCAGGGCCAGAGGACAATACAGAGTTTGCAGCACCTTGCTGTGTCTTTCTTTTCCCGAAGATTAATGCAGCTTTGGATTTCAAAGATGTTTCTGGTTGTAAATGCACCAAAACTGTGAAAGTCTTCCCAGAGAAAAAGGTCGCGCTCCCATGGAAACACTTCCCCAACAAGCAAGTGTTGTGATTTACAGAGTTCTTCTGAAGTGTCATTTTAAATGCGTTTATTTCAACCATCTAGAAGAACTAGAGCACTGCCTCGTGTTTCACTGGCATTTCAGTTACTGACTGAAAAAAAATAATTAGCGAAAACACTGGCACAGACCCGAGGGAGGGCTTCTCCTCACTTCACATGGATCCATCTCTTCCCTGGAAAGAAAGATAAGTACATCCAACACGTGAAACGTAGCAGGGAACAGAGCAGGTCAGAGAGAGAAATAACTTGTGGAGGTTTAGAAAGCTCATCACCGGCAGTCACAACAGCTGCCAGCCTTCAAACAAAAGCTCCTTTCCCACTGTCCTCACCCGTGTGGTCCTAAAACCAGTGTGTTGACCTAAACACAGCTTGGCTGGAGCGTGCGGGAATCGCTTCCCTTGGCTTGCCGGGCGCGGCAGCTTCTGCCGTGGCTGCTGTAGGTGGCACTGATCTAACGCGGAGGATGTGTCCGGCTCGGGCAGCGCCGGGGAACCGCAGCCCTCTGCACGGCTCCTGCCCAGGGACCGCGGAGCAGGGATGTTCGGTCACCCGCGTGTCATTCTGCTTATGCCAGGAACAGTCACAAGGAATCTTTCCGATCCGCCCCGAAACTCGTTCTTAGCCAGGATTTTGCTTTCTGGAGAATGCTGACGTTTGAAAGGTTTGTTTATAGCAATGCCTATTCTCAGGAAGGTGCTATTTTTAAATCGTAGATCTTCCTCCACACCATTTAACTGGAGATGACAATGACTGCACCCCTGCTAGTTAACACAGCCACCTCAGCTGGCTTTGCTTTGGTTACAGCGGATCACCAAGAGGGGCTTTGCAGATTAACTTGCAGAATGGAACCTGAGGGTAGGGAGGTGGCAACTGCCCTGGCCTCCTCCATCTGCCGAGGAGGGGCTGGACAGGCACTGCTGCTTTCCTACACTGCCAGAGGCTGGGAAGGGGCTGGCTAATCCAAGATGGTTAGCCTGGGTTTAGAGCCAGCAGCTGTGCCTGCTCGGGAAGTGTCCCGGTGGCCTGAACGCACGTGCTGTCTTGTCCTGTTTCTCCCTCCTGCATTTGCTGTGAGCCTCTAGCCAGGCACAAGGAATCAGGAATTTGGACAAAACTTGGAGCACTAAAAGGAGCAGAAAGCTCTGCCTGGGCTGCATGGAAAGAAAAGCAGTGTTTAAGGAGCCAGCTGGCTTGTGAAACATCTGCTGGAAATACTGCACATCTCGGTGAAAACATCATCGGGCTGCCCAGGGCAGTGGTTGAGTCGCCATCCCTGGAAGGTGCTCAGAAGCTGTGTAGATGTGGCACTTGGGGCTATGGTCCAGTCGTGGGCTTGGCAGTGCTGGGTTAATGGTTGGACTCGGTGATCTTGGAGTTCTTTTCCAACCTAGATGATTCCACGGTGTGTGGTGGTTATAGATGGTACCTTACAGCCTGTGTGATGTTGTACGCAGCTTACAGCAATTAGCTGAGACCTCCTAAGGGTGGAAGTTGGGAGTCCCCTGAAAAATGGGGCATCACAAATTGATGGCATTCATTTTCAGGAAACAGAAAATGGACTTTCAAAGGGGATACAGGTACTGGTGCTTTCAAAGGGGCAGATTTGTCATCACTGAGAAAATTAGAAGTAAAAATGTAAACAGAAAAAGCCCCACAAATAAACAAGATTAAAACAAGATTACTTATAGCTTTAAAAAAGCCCCTCCAATTCCCTGATTTAATAATTATCCAAAAAGTATGCAAAGAGCTGTGGACTGTTGACATGACTTTTCAGTGCCCAGTACCTCCAGATAACTTATCTCCTGCCATGGTTAAAAACTGTTTCTGAGCTGTTCTGCACCTGCTGGTTTAACTGTAGGAAACCCTGGCACCCTGACAGCTCTGGAGTGCCCATGTATCCCCAGAGGCAGCAGTCATAATTAGCTTTATATTTTGTTTTATTCCAAAATGCACTGACACTGTTCATGCTGCTCTCCTGCACCTGCTCCAGGAATGGACAGAGGAGCTCAAGTCCTCTAAAAATATCAAAGTCCTGCAGGAGCCCTGCTGCCCCACACCACCCCTCCACCCCTGTTCTGTTTGTCCTGGGATCCCCTTTCCAAGCTCCAGCTGTTCCAGCCAAAGCCAGAGGAGCTCCCTGATTATCACCTTTGCAGGGATGTGGATTGGGCATCTGACTTTCCACTTCCACAGGCAATTAGAAGGCTGCCCTGAAAGGCAAAGTGTCAGACACTCTTGGTAGGAGTCTGTGAAATGCAAAGCGGAAAAAACAAGAGAGGGAGAGGAAATAAAGTCTCGCCAGCAGGGAAAAGCTGCAACTTCTCACAGGTTTTGAAAGAAAATGGTAAAGCAGCCTTGGTTCAAATGAAACTGTGGAAAGATCAGACAGGGTAGCCCAGCTAGCAGCGGCATTGAATATGACTTGAAATTTTTGTTCTCTCCCCTAAAATGGAGGTAATGGATAGAGATAAAAGATAAGGGAGAGAGAAAGTGCTGCTAGCATGTCCAAGCCTCGCTCTTAAAGAGAGGACTATAGGTCCAGGTCCAGACCCCACGTGCAGCTCCATTATCTACTGCAGTTCCACCAAGGCTGGCCAGAGCTCACGCTCCCGATAAGCTTTACCTCGGGCGTGCAGCCACTGTGAATGTTCACACAAGAGTCCAGCTTTCAGTGTGGGACTAACAGGGCTGTTGAAGTCCTTCACGTGAAGAGCAGACACCTCCTTCTCAGTGAGCAGCACCTGAGGGCTCTGCGCTGTCAGTGGTGCAGGAGGATGCCCAACGTTTTAATGTTGGTTTTGCCTTAAAACACCTTTACATTTTTTAAAGCAGTTTCTGCTTATATATGGTAAATTACACCTCTCCACTGCTCTTCTTTTTGTTTGTTTTTGTTTTATTTTCACAATACCCCATCAGTGTTAATGCTGAACCATGCTGATGCCAGGTATGTAAGGTACGTTCTGCCTTTCCTTGGAGACTGTGGTGCTGCTGCTCAGCCGGAAAGGACAACATGACAGCTTGGCAGCCTCTGCATGTGTTACAAGTTGTACCGATACAAGAAACACACTGAAGGTATCACAGCAAACGCAGCCCGGACTGAAAGTGACAGGCTGCGAGATAATTTCCTGCAGCACGGGCGGGTGTCTGAAGAAGCCTCAGGTGTGGCAGTATTTCATCCACAGCCTTCTGCCTAGGAATTTGCACTGTAGAAATCTTTGGAGCAACTCCCACATCAGCCCGACCTGTGAGCCTGCAATATATTCATTGCAAAGCCAGTTGGAGTTTAAAGGAGTAGTGTCCTGTCTCCCAAAAGTGGGGAGCTTCCATCCAAATGTGGGCTAAAACCCAGCCCCAGCAGAGATGCTGTACATCTGTGCAGCTGCCCTAGCAATAAATATAAGTATCCACGCTGGCAGCGGGACTGGCAGGGGTTGATAGGGCCCAGATTTGCACCCTGTCTCTGCCCCACAATACCCACAGTCTCCCCACAGTAAAACCAGGTCTCCGTGGCCATCCCCTCCCTCCCCTCTTCTCCCCTCACTGTCACGTACGTCCACAGGGACCCACTGCTTACTTTCATGTACCTTGTGTCCTCATGGCACCAGAGCAAAGGGAGCCAGATGCAAAGCAAGCTGAGCCGGACACAGTCCAGCATTCTGACGGAGGGGAGGAGCCTTGCCCACCCCGCTGTTCTCACTGCCCATCCCTGCTGCGATGCTCTGCTACCCACTTCTCATAGCAGCTGGCCCCAGTTGCACTGGATGGGATCTCTCCTGGGCTGGGGGATGGATGATGGAATCCAAGTGCTGGAGGTGGGAAGGAAGCCAGGGTTAATGCTCTTCATTCTCAGGCAGCAACCCGCTCAAACACTTTCTTTCTCAGGAGCAGTGTATGCTTAAATCATCGGCTTTGTTCTTCATGGTGATAGATGAGCTCATGGCCTTCAGGCTATGCCCTGCCCCGAGCTGGCTGGAGAGGGACTGGGGCTGAATGCCAATGCCGTTAAGATAGATGCTACGTAGTTATGAGACGAGAATGGCCAGAGATCATTCCAGCTCATCCATTCTGATTCCAGTAAACCACGGTGCTATACCCCATCATCGGTGAATGGTGAGTCTGTGTGTCTGCATTTTTTCCTCCCCTTAAGGCCCTTTTGCCACAGGTGTTTGCACAAGTGAGAGGTGCCAGACTACCCACGGGCCGAGGTGACAGCAGGGATGTCTGGGTGGCCTCGGACCTGGGGTCCTGCAGAGCAGCAGGAACACTTGACACCTCAACCTTCTTGACAAATGATACAAACTGCAGAGTCTAGCAGGTCCCTCTTTTCACCTGGTCCGTGGCCATCCTGTATAACCAAACTCGTTTTGGCATCCTTCTACCAGCAGTGGGTTCAGCCGGAGCCTCAGGGACCACATCCCACAGTCCCAACAGAGACGGACAGCAGTGATCATTTCATCCCCAGAGCTGCTGGTATCTCAGTAGGTTATAAACCGATGAGAAGAGTCCTACATGAAGGTGGAAATCATTGTCATTGGTCACAGCCCTGGCAAGCAGTTCAGAAGAGTTCCAAAAGGGATTAAACCACATTATCGTTGTGTTTCTCCAGGGGATGTGTTGGTCAGATGCCCATCAGGAAGGATCAGGGTTAAAACCTTCTGGGGAGGGAGGGGGTGGGAGGCAGCTCATCTCTTTCTGCTCTACAGCTCCAGCTGAGCCTGTAGGTTCTGGCACTGCTGCAGCTCAAGGGGAGGGTATCACCTCTTGCTGTCAGATAAGATTCTGGTTTTTCACTTAAAGAAAGTGTTGACTTAAATTCTGCAGCAGCTCAGGGAGAAGTGCTGGCTGTGTGGGCTCTGCTCCACCTGCTGATTCAGCCCAGTCCCAGACTCTGTGTGAGTAGATAAGCTCTGCCAGAAGCAAGCAGGATCACACAGGTAGCTGAGAGGAGCTGTCACTGTGTGTATGTTTATAGAGGCTGGGCACTGGGGTAAATTCAGAAATATGAGGGATTTTTACCCTCCGTTTTTACACCTAAGAATGAATCTAAACAAACACATGGCTACTTTAATAATTCTGGTTTATTGTTTCCTCGAGTTTGAAAGCACACAAAACTTGGAACACATCCCTACATTTAAGTAACTGTAATACAGAGTCCGAAAAACAAACTGTTACTGATGAGAGCAAACCTAAGTAATAACATTCCTGTTGATTCCAGGACTCTAAACTCTGTCTAAAACTGTGCTAAGCCCACAATGCAGGATCTGAAAACATAAACCTTTGAGTTCCAGATAATATTTTATGTACATGCAGATATGTATATATATATATGCATAAAATACATATGCACATATATATATCCTTTGAGCTGTAGATGTACATATATGTGTGTAGTCAATATGTATATATCCAGTATGTAATACATACATGTATTCATATACTATGGACGTATGTGTATGTGTGTTTGTACAGATTATATACATGTAAGTGCTTCTGCTCTCCAGTTCACCATAAGCATATCTTGGACAGACTAAACCCAGGGAGTCTAAGAATGAAAAGCTGAGCCCATTCATTACTTCTTCACCTGGCGATGGTCACTGTTCCTTTGCCTGTAGCTGTTTGCAATACTCCGACATGGAGCCTGAAATAATTTGAAAGCAGCTCCACCAAGTTCAGTGAAAGTTGTCTAGCATCAAGGGGGCCCTGAGAAGCATTAGGCTCCACGGGTATATGTGAAGGTGCGTGCTCCTCTGAGCCCATGCACATGGACAGTGCCTTTCAGTGCACCCTCTCTGCAGGGTGGCAGGGCACAGGGGAAGCCCCAGCCCCGGCTGCTGCTGACCCTTGCAGGCAGGTATCCCACCAGGACCTTTATCATTGGCCCCAGGGCTGGCAGGGCTGCAGGGAACGGGGGGACTGGGTGACATCCCAGGCCACCCACTTCTCACACCAGCGCCGTGCCGTCCGTGACGCAGCTGCACCTCTCCACGATCATGTTGGGGAACTCGGCCGCTTCGATCTTGGTGCGGTTGCCCCTCTTGACGAGGTACATCATGGGCAGCGAGGAGCTCTCTGCCACGGCGCAGGAGCGCTGCCAGTAGTCCCAGTGCCGCAGGGGGCTGGGGGGCTGCAGGCAGCCCCCCGAGCAGCGGTAGGCCTGGTATCCCGCCGGCTCGATGATCCAGTACTGCGCCCAGGAGAGCTCGCGGAAGTTCACATAGTGTTGCTGCCGGCAGCAGGTGGACTTGCCCAGCATCGCCTCCTCCCTGCAGTCACCGGGGCCCCTGCATGCCAAGGGAGAAATAAGTTACTGATGCTGTAACTGGAAACTGGGAAGTGGGAGATATAATGCCCCCTGTTAATAGCTCTGAGGCACGAAACTCGGCCCAAACTTGGGGTCAGTTTAAGTCTTCAGAGAACAAATATGAGAAGAGGAGAAGTGTGATTCTGCAGCAACTTCCTAACTCCCACCTTCTAACTAACATTTGTGAGCTGCCCACTCTGCGTTGGCACACACACTACATACAATAATTCAGGGGCAAAGTTACTTCAGAGACAGCACAGATTCAGGCTTCATACGTACTCATAGTCTTCCAAGTTGAGGGTGTAAAGCACCAGTTCAGGTTTGCCTAGGGCTTTATCCTTGGGGTCCTGAGAGGTGAAACGCACGGCTTTGGCCATTTCCGAGGCGTGGCTGCCCACCCTTTCTCCTTCAATCCAGACCTCCAGGAACATCGGCTCCTGCCTCTTGTTCCGCAGCCAGTAATGCACAGCCTGCGTCACATCAAAGTTCTTCCAGCCCGACTCACGGATAGGAACCAGCCTGCATGACAAGGCTTGGCATTAGAGAAAAGTCTACCAGATGAATCCCAGCCTGGGAGTGCTGTTATTGCAGCAGAATATTTGCTTCCTGGAGACTGTCACATGCTTTGGATTACACGATCATTTTTGCTGAGCACTCTGGGCAAGAACCCACGGAAGTTGACTGACAACTCAAAAAGAAGTCTGCAGATCTAACAGACACCGGAGGGCTAAATAAAACCTTCTGTACATGCCCATGTCAAGGTTTTCATTCATGCTCAAACAGAAATACAGTGGTGCAGGATTACATACAACCTCAGTATTAGTGACAACAGCCTGTTAAACACCACTACTGTCTCCCACCTGCTCCTGTCCTGGCTGCATTAGGGCCTTAAGTTTCTACCTACCCAGAAAACTGGTTTGATGTCTGATTCTGCCTTCAAAGGATGTGAAACATCCACAGAACCTAAGGCTACAGAATCAGATGCTTTCTGCATAATTTACTTATTTAGACCAGCTACTGAAATGACCAATGGTAAGAATACCAGCAGCCAGGAACACACATGAGTTATAGAATTAGAGAGAAGTGAACCAGGTGGAGGATTTTAGAGGGGAAGATCTAGCAGTACATGGCATCCTTTGACACAGAAATAGATTATTGCAATCAATCATCATATACTGCAGTCTTAGCATAATACCTGCTCTTAAACTCATTCTGGGTTTAGAGGTTACAGAGACTGATTCTACAGATGTAACCTCATCAGGCTGACCTGAGGCACAGCTACATTATACCCAAATCCAGCCCAGAGGAGCTGTACCCCATAGCTAGAGTCCTGCCTCCAGGAGAGGTCCCTTTCTTACCTGGAGTCTATCAGGGAGGTCCTGTTGGTGCCATCGTGCTGCCGCTGCACCCAGTACACGCTGACTCTGGCGTTGGAGACAGGCCTGTGAGACTGCTTGGCAGGGAGGTTGGCTCTGTCCAGAGGCTTTTTGAAGAGTTTTAGTTCAGCCATTGTGACTTCGCTGTTTTTAGGTATTCTGCCCTCCATGTCAAAGATCAGGTTCTGGCGTGTGGTGGTGTCAGAGTAGGGGACTTCTCCTGGCATACCTGTGCAGTTGGGAACAAAAAAGATGGCCTGTTATTGCCATCCTGGTGAGCAAAGCCCCACGTTTCATACACAATTATCATCACAACACATTCCTTCCATGCTCCCACACTGAGCCTTGTGGCAGAGACAGCCACTAAGCACACCTTTTCTGATGAATACTTGAATCCAATGTCTTGCAAAGGCCCTAATCCTTCTCCTATGTCTCTGTAAACTGGAGGAACAAAATCTCCTACATAATTTGACTCCAAATTGAACAGACCCTGAAAGGTGTGCATCTCTACGTGCCAGCACTGGGCATGAAGAAGGCAACTGCACCCCCTGGAATAAAGAAGTATTTTCATTTGCTGCCCAGAGTGCTATGTATGTATTTGAAAGCAAAATAAGCTCTAAGTGTTCTTGTACAGCCACCACTGTACCCTGTGGTGTCTGTATGGCTGATTTCCCCCTTGATATTTCTCCCAGCCAAGAAAAAATATAAAAAACATGAGGGAGAGTGAAACATCCTCAAAGAGGTGTGATTCCTATTAGAGGACTTCCTGTAGATTTGACCCAAAACCTGCAAGGTCTGCAGTTTTCTATTGCCTTTTCTCTTTTTAAATTGTTTTTCACCTGCCCAGACTGTTGCTGGGTACCAAGGCTTTTCTCTTCTCTTAAGCTCCAGCAAGCAGCCTGCCCTCTGCAAGGACTGCAGGACCCCCTCTCCAGGTGAAAGGAGTTACTAGTGCTTTTTAATCTTTAAGATGCCGTTATATGCAGCTTTTCTACCCAACGGAGCCTTGGAGCCCAACCCAAACCTCATTCTCCCCATGGGTTTGCCTCTGCCCATGCTGGCCGGGCCGGGAGGGAGCAGGCAGCTCCCCCTGGCAGCGGCACAGCGCTTGGGATGCTCCCAACAGCAGAAATGTTACCTGCGTTGCCAGGGATCCCCCTGAGGATGCCAGCCAGGCTCGGCAAAGCTCGGCGCTTCACTCTCTGGCGCTTCAGCATGGAGATGTACTTGTTCTTGACGTGGTCTGGGATAACCAGATCCACCAAGTCTTTCTTATGAAGTTCAGGGAGCTCAGAGAGCCCCAGCTGCTTCAGCAACACCTCCTTGAACCCTTCCTGGGTGAATGCTTGGACCGTGATGACCAGAGAGAGCATGCAGAGCATCCAGGCGCACCTCAGGTCCATCCTCCTCCGTCAGCGAAGCAGCTGCTCGCCTGGCAGAGATGAAGGGGGGTCCCTCCGAGGCTGCTCTCGGCAGGGATGTGCTGGCAGGCTGCCTGAGCTGCACCCAGGTCCCCACACCGGGGTTTTATAGCCAGCCTCGTCCCACTGGCACAACAAATTTCACAAGTGGGGATGAAGCAGAGGACTTGAAAGGAATACTCCCCTGTTGGTAGACACATGCCAGTTTAACACTTTCGTCTACTGCAAAGTTAATACAAGAGGGTTTAGGGAGGCTCCCAGATTCCTCCACAGGGAAGAAGTTTCCATCCTGTTTTAATTCCCTGTAAATGCTTGCCCAGAACCCCCCTGAGCTATGAGTGTCCCCTGTTCAGCCTAGGGAAGGGAGAAAACACGTCTGCAGAGTACATTGCTTTATGTACCACTCCATATGACTCTTAAAGGAACTGTCAATCTTTACTGCTGGGGACTTGTTGTCTGAAATAGCCAATACCAATCAGGAAAAGCTTTAGCTTTAGCTGAAAGTCCATCTTTATGGCAAGCGTTAAAAAAATCATTTAAATCTTGGGAGGGAGGGAGGTACCACTTTGATCTCTGAATATTTGTATCAAGTGTACGAATCAGGGCAGTGAATCACAGCAGTTGAATGATTTATGGCCATTTATGCTGCTTCTGAATCACAGAAGGTGGAAGATGTACAGGCCTGACATTTTAGAAAAATGCCCCATCACTCTTTACGGATTCCTGTGAGTTTCATAATACCTGTGCTTAAAACAAGAAGGCTTTATGTAAAGGCAGATCACCTTTCAGTGAATATGAGAAACCACTCTTTCACAAGATGGGTGAAGAATATTAATATTTTGAACGTGGTTAACAACCACAGCAGAGTGCTGGCTGGCTGGCTCTGGAGAGTGAAGCTGACCTGGAGGCTGACCTGGAGGGTGGCATGGGGAGGGCGGATGTTTGCCTTGAAGCCAACCTTTACACCTGAAGCTCACATCCTTTGCTTCCCTGGCCTTTGCTGGCATAAGATTGTGGAAATCTATTTTTGACACCGATTCCAGGAGAAGTGAACAAAAAAGCCAAAATGTGATCGATAAAAGTGTGAAGGAGCACAGCACTTGGGGCAGATTGTCATCCTTTCCAGCAGTCACATGCCTGAGCATACACACAAATGTCTTCAGCATCAAAGTTTCTCTGGATTTTATATTGCTGTAACTGATTTTAAGTTGTTCCGGTTTCATCCAATGTCCCAGCTGAACGGTGTGCCCTGAGGACAGTCTAGCTGGAGGATCCAATGTAATGAACTTGTACAAAAGCACCCTGTTGTGGTTCATCCCTCATTAAAACAAGTGTCAGCAGAGGCAGCCTGTTGTATATGAAGAGGAAGGCAATAAAGCTGTCTGAGAGAGCCTCACTAAACACTTCTGTTACTGCTCACTTTGTCTTTACAGCCTTTTAAGAAACTTGTCTCCTTAACCATGATAAAGCCTCTGTTAGATGTTAAAAGGGTACCTTATTTAGCTGAATCGAGTTCTAAGGCTAAAATGGAAACAAGACTACAAATGTAACAGCTTGTGCACGGCCCAAGGCTGTACATTCTCTAATCTTGCCTTTTGTGCAGCACCTTTCTCTGAAGATGAATTTCATGCATTCACTTATATATTCATTCAAACTACATTCATTCCAAAGACACAAATAGCAGTGAAAAATACCTACTTCATTTGACCGCTTCAACTGCAACTCATGTCAATAACTCCTGCTCTCACAAATAAGAGGAGGGAAGGTTTTTTTTCCCTGAAATCTTTGTGACTCCCTCAGCCCCTTTGGAAGGCTCCTTACTCTGGGCTGTTCCCTCCCTCAGGGCTGCTTGCCCAGCTAAATGGCACAATACTGATACTCAGGGGCTTGGACAAACACAATGAACTGCTTTTGAAGTTTGGATTGGAAACCATATCTGGGCAAAGTTCAGGTGGCTGAGAAAGTTTCTCATATTAGGCTCAGTACCAGCAGTGAATTTGTTATGTTCATATGATGAAAGTCACCTGGATAAACTGCAGGTCACAGGTTTGTAATGGTCTCTCTCTTATGTCATGAAGACGATCCCATAATTATTTATCCATCTGATTAGTTTTTGCTCCAGAGAGTGCTCTTGAAAAAAACATGGTAACATGAAAATGCCTAATGGCTCCAGGAGCACCCACCTTTCCTGTATCCGGATGTGATTTCTCCTGTGGCTGATGTCAAATCTACCAGGACTCTCCACTGTCCAGTGTGTATTGGAAGATGATTTATGGACTTCACACCTGAAATAAAATTATTGACCAAACACAGTTGAAGCTAAGAAGATCAACTGAGAAGAAAACAGAGGATGTGGATTGCAAGCTTTTCACAGGAGGGTGATTATCTGGTCCAATTGGAGGATTTGCCATTCCACCTTTGTCATGCAAACAAGAAAAAGCCAGGAATTTTATAATAGCTCTTTCTGTGTAATGTGTATTAGAACCTGCATGGCACATTCAGAGTGTCAGAGGGTTTGAAGAGGCTGCAAGGGATGAAGTATGAGAAACTCCCAGTTTTAATACAAACCAGTTCTTAGTGAGAGGGAATCTCTGTATTGAAGCTCTAAATTTTGTTACAAGCAGTTCTCTAAGACTTTTGCTGGGCATATCCGATATAATGATTTTTTGGTAAATCCAGTGAGTTCAAAGACAAAGTGTGAATGGCTTACCCTAATTATGTAGCTATTATGCTGAGAAACAAGAATGTTTCAAATGTATTTGCAGTGCTGAGGATCTGAATATTTAACTTTTCAAGATCTGAATTGCCATGGACATAACTCTTTTGCATTACAGCTGGGCCCATATTAGAACACCCCTTGCTTGAGTGATGTGAAAGACAATAATTTTTGTGTGCTTCAAGAAGTGTCCACATTTGTGCAACAGGTTTATAATACAGAGATGGGAGCACAACTGTACATAGATTTTGGTCTCCCTTTCCCCAAAGTCAGGGCCTCCTGAATCTAGGAAATGGGGAAGTAAAAATAGTAATGGTTAGGATGCAGGTATAAACATACCAAGTTGAAAAATAATTCAAGTACAAGTTCTGTTTCATATTCTTTGACTGCCTTAAGTCACAAGAATGGTGACTCGCTCCATCAACCCTGCATGGCTCCAGGGATGATGAAAAATGACCAGTTGTAATTACTCAGTGAGACTCTGCTGCTCTGCAGAGACAAGACCTTTGAGAAATTTGAGAAATTCCTCTGGGTTGGAGAGCAATGAGTAGGCCATGGGGTCATCATCACGTTTGCTTGCCACTTTAGCTCCAGACACCACCAGCCACTGGCCTGGTCTAGAAATGTTCTAACTTGTCCTGTACTTCTTCTTTGAAAATGGCATATGACAGCTGAGAGATACTGGAAACTATGTTGCCAGGACACTGGCTTTTCCATCCTCCTCTACATCTTGAGAGAGTTGGTCTTTCACTAGGGCACAGAATCATAGAACAGTTTGGGTTGGAAGTGACCCTAAAGACCATCTAGTTCCAACCTCCCTCCCATGGGCAGGAACACCTTCCTCTAGATCAAGTTGCTCAAAGCCCTGTCCAGCTTGGTCTTGAACATTTCCAGGGACAGGGTATCCACAGCTTCTCTGGAAAATCTTTGCCAGTGCTTCATCATCACAGTAAAGGATTTCCTCCTAATATCCAGTCTAAGCCTCCCCTCCATCAGTTTGAAGTCATTCCCCCTTGTCCTATTACTACATGTCCTTGTAAAAAATCACTCCAGCCTCCTTGTAAACCCCCTTTATGTACTGCAAGGTGCTATAGGGCTTTACCAGAGCCTTCACTTCTTCAGGATGAACAGCCTTATCTCTCTCAGCCTAGGAGAGCATATATAGCTTGCTCAGTGTACAGAGACAGAAAAAAAGCACCCAGGACTTCTGTGGGGTTGGTACAGCTCACTGCAGTTTGCATCTGTGCTCCCCATGGTCTCAACCTGCTCTGCAAGAATCTGGCATAGAAAAGTTTCAGAAGGTATGTCCTAATAACACACAGCACCCAGTTTTATCTGTCTCCCAGGGCCAGACTGAAAATAGCAGAGCCACTCAATGTAGTGTGTTGATCTGCACTAAATCCTTTACGCTGGTTGTGATTTGTGACAAAATTTGGCTGTGTTAATTTTTGTGCCAAATGGTTTTGTACTCAATGAAGTATCACCTGACTTCCCTGCCTTTCAATCATCCACCTTCATCCCCAAGTGAGCATAAACTCATAGAAGAGGCTTTACATCTGTGTTGTGAGCACTGGCTAACATGGCTTGTGGGAAACAGAACTTCATGTCCCATGTCTGAGATGAACTGTGGCTACTCTGATAGAGCCCAGATCTCGTATCAAAGACACTGCAACCACAGCCTCAGTGCTTAGTGTTTACTCTGCCTGCCAACTAAGGAGCCAGTTTCAGTAGAAAGTATTGTGGTCCAAACAATCATCTGCTTGAGCTGTACAGTAGCCATTCCATTCATTTAATCTAGGAAAGAACATGAGCCTAGTTTTCCTCATCACTGGTATAGGCCATACTGAACATCTTCAAAGGGAATGCCTTACAGATCACATGTCCTGTTGGGTTCTCACAAATGCTGAAGCCCCAGGCAGCAATAATGTTCCCTTATGCCTCCATCCCACAATGTATCCAGAATGGTAAACCCCCCATTTTATTTGCAAGAGTTATTGAAATCCTGGCCTGATCTTGAGCTGAGTTCACGTACTTTCTGGTGCTGTGTATCTCAGATTGCATTGACTTAAGCACACCTTCCATAGGCAGCTTCTGCTTCTACTCATGGGCTTGTTTTGTTCAACCCAGACAAAAGGCTGTGTGTCTGTAGAGAGATGGATAAAATGTTCAAAGTCCCACCATGTCCTTGGTCAGCTGATGTCAGCTGGCTCCTTTGCAGGGCTTGTGTTGGCAGTGTTTGCAAATTGCCAGTGTTCTGGCAGAAGAGAGATCTTGAAGATTTTTTTTTTTTTAACAGAAAAGAAAACACAACTGTTTAAATACAGCCTTTTCTGTCCCCTCAGCAGTCTCCTCCCCACTGCCCTCCTCTGCGCCTTGTTTGTAGCTGGGGAAGGAGGATTTGTTATCACTCCGATGGCTACAGAATAGGCTGCTAGCAAAACCGCTGACATTTAGCAAATGCAGTTGAATCCGATAAATAAGCACATGGCCCTAAATTGCTTGCTTTACACCAGAGTCCACTTCATTAAGGAATGTTCCCATTTCTGAGAAAGAGCTGCATTTTGCAGGAGCACCACTTAATTTTCTAATAAGAGCCTATCTATCTGCCTAGCTACAATGCTGCTTTCTCTTTGCAGCGGTGTGTTTACACTGCAGAAGTTTATCAGCTTTTGTTTTAAGAATATGTTTCTCCTGCCTTAGTGGGAAAGTGAGTTCCCACCTCCGGGCTAAGCAGGGCTGGTGAGGAGAGGCTGTACAAGTTCTCCCTGCCCTTGGCAGTCACTCCTGCCAAGCTGGGCTTTAACCAACGTGCTCCAGTGAGCGTGAGGGCTCAGTGTGTGACCCCCTTAGTTGTCTGCCCCAGAGCACATCCATCCAGCAGAAGGGAACCTGTGTGCAAGGGAGGTGTCAGGCCTACTACAGCAAAGTGTGGCAGCTGAAGGTTTTAATGCACGTGGTGCTAAGAACAGAGCTGGGCTCCATGTCAGCACAGCTTTTGGCTCTATGGACTTCTGCAAGCTTGGTGCATGCCCACCCATATGAGCTGGCAGTGTGCCCAGGAGGCAAAAATGGGGACATGGGGGCAGACTTGGCAGTGCTGGGTTAATGGTTGGACAAAATGATCTGAGAGGTCTTTTCCCAGCTGAATGATTCGGTGCCAAGTTTGTGTAGCAAGTGGCTACACAAAATAACTGAGGAATGTCCTCATTTTCCTGTCATGCTCATACAATTGGAATACTATTCATATTGCATCACTGTGGCAGTGAGTAGCCTGGCTTAATTATGGATTGTATTTCCTCCAATTAATTTTAACTCTAATAACTTTTGCTTCACTGAACAGACTTTATTCTTTTGCTAATAAAGAGAGAAAATTAATCACTTTTCCCCAACTCACTTATATAGAGAAAGAAAAACACTATATTTTAGCAGTTGTAATTTATGTCTCTTACCAGGAAAAGCTGCAAAGGCAGAAAGACTATGACCTACATGTTAATGTAAGTTGAATAATTTGCATTACTAACTTTGCTGGAAGATATTTTTTTTTCTGCAGGCCAAAAATAAAGATGAAAGGCCAAGATGAGTAAGATCTAAAATAAATTGCTTCTGATAAACATGGTGCAAAATAGTATTTTGTGGTTAGAGTGCAAAAAAAGAAGGGCTGTTCTTTGCACAAAAAATTACAAATTCCAGTGCAAGATTGTAGAAGACAAAATTAAGTCATAGCATGCACAGAGATGACAAGACAGAGTGGATAAATACTTTAGATGTCTCTAAATTGATACATCAGGTAGAGGGCAAAGTGCCTGCGCAAAGGCTTTCACTAGTCCTCATTGAGATATTTAAAATTAACTTGGGCGGTGCCTTAGCAAATACACTGGTTGGCAAAAAGACACCTGCAACAACAGGAGAATGAGCTGAACCACTCTTATAGTTGTTTTCCATCTGTAACATCTGCTGCTGAAGTGACTTTGGGGCTAGTGCATGTCAGTGGTTTGTACACCATGGAACTGAGCTGTATTCAGTTTCAAAATAATTACTCGCACATGGCTTTTCTCAGTGATGTTAACAGCACATGACCAAAAGGGATGATGGAGTGGAATTCTGAATGGGCTCAGCAGCAACACCAGCCCTGCCTGTCTGAGTTCTGGGTGAGCTGGGCTGATACTGGGGGAAGATGTCTGAGAGGTTTCCGGGGAAGGCAGGAGATTCGAGAGGTACAAAGCAATCCTCTTGCAAGTTATGATCTGGACCAGACTATAATCCATCATCCTGTCAAACAGACAGACGTAGGCTTGATGGGCTGTAAGCACTGCCTTGAACTTTTGCAGGCACCTTTTCTTTGTCTGCAGAGTTCTGACATCTCTTCTGAGAGTGATCTTAAAGGCACATAGATTATGTGAAACACATTTTAAAAGATTGAGTGAGTTGGTTACTGTTTATGGGGGTTTATTATTTATTGTGTTTATTTCGTTCCTCTTCAGTCTAGACTGGATACCTCATCACACTTTTGACAACTGCACAGTAATAAATATCAAAACAGCCCCCTAATTTTCTTCTGTTTTCAAACAGTGCCGCAATGTCCAGAAAGGAGGATGTGCTTCTACTCAAGCAGTTACTACAAAGCTGTTTTCACTTAAATATTTATATTATCATGCTATTGCTTTTGTAACTTTTTGGAATGTTACTACTTTTTCATGAAGAAGTCTTCAGTAGAAAAGAACTGGAGAAAATGCAGTTCTTTGTGTAGCTGACTTCAAAACAGAACACAAATGGGTGTTTTACTTCATGGCACATGTAATTTCCTGTCATGCACTCATATCTATGTAAACAAGGAGTATAAAGTCTCGGATATAACATGGTCCTTATAAAGAGCAAAATAAAGCTGTGTGACCTGACTAGTTTTAATCCTTTTAGCATTCATGCTACAGGACCCTGGGAGATGCAGCATGGTCATTTGATTTTAAAAGGGAATTTAGCCACACTTGGCCAGGCCACTTGAAGCGTGAAACACAAACTTCAGTTGTTTGGGGTTTTTTTCCCCCCTTTTCTTACCTAGCCATTTGCTTACTCAAAAACATCAATTCAGGAGGAGTCAGAATTTCCATATAGCAACCAAATACATTTGCCAACCTTAATTTTGGATTCGACACGTGATTCTGTGGAAAATGCCAAGCATTTGAGGCTGGTGTCTGTCAGTTTTCCAGGCTGAGTAACTAGAGTAAAGACATGATTACCAGATTTTACTTCACTTATGCAGCATGGCTGTTAGCTTCACCAGTTGCCAGTGCAGATTCCAGGGTCTTTTGATAAAACATACACATGGAGATTTTTCAAAGGTACAAGAAGGAATTCAGAGTCCATTTTTCATGGAGCAAAACTTGGGTGCCTAGTCCCTCTTCTCTGCTTTGATTCTAAAATAGAGCAAGGAATATTTTACCTCTGTGACAGCAAAACTGGAAATAAGTACTACAGTCTGAGCAGAGACATAGATGACCTGGGAATTAATTTGAGATACTTAATCATTCCGATCTGTTGGAAGCCCTCAAAGGCAGACTACAGGAAAATAATGTTTTCCATGAAGTTCGGGTTGTGCAAATCAAATGGAACAAATCCAGCAAGCACGATGTGAAGCAGAGTCAGAAGGCTGGCTCTTAAAACTCTCTGAAGGCTGCACCACTTGATTTGTTTTCAGTCCCTTCTGGTAGTAAAGCTTACCTCTGGCCTTCACCACGTTCCCAAGCTGGTAAACTCTTAAAAACATGCTGTACTAAATAAGAAAACTCTTTGATGCATAATGGGACATGAAAATATACCGTTGCTTGGGGTTGCCTTGAAAATGATCTAGAAACCTCAGCAGTAACAGAACACAGTTGTCTTGTTTGCTAAGTGGATGGGAACTGACTCCTGAACACAATTTCATGTCCTCTGAGAAATGTTCTCACTGTGATCATTTGAATAATAAGTTCAAAGTCTTACACTTCCAACCTGCACAGGAGCTATGGTGCAAAGGAACTACCATCAACCTGACTCGCTGTTCCCCACAGCAGTTGGCAATTTGGGTCCTTAGTCCTCAGGTCTGCTCATCCCAGGGCTCTGCATGCAGCAGTGCCAGCTTACACTTATTCTCTCAGCTGTGCCCATCCAAGTCCCAGGAACTGACCCAGACAGGGCATAAGAGAAAAGGTGCACAATGTTGTGAAGGCAGGAATAGTTTGCTGAACTGTGTCCATTTAACACTGACCCTTTCTTCTGTCCTGGAGTCCATCTCACTCCAGAAACCTCCACAAAATGACTGTGCCACTTTACAGGACCTGCTTTTAACTCGTCCCAGATTAATTCTGACCGCTCACTTAGTTATATTCTGTTATATAATCTGAATATATAAACATCTGCTTTAGTGAATCTAAATGCATAAACATCCACTTTACTGAAACAGTACATAATATCAACAGGAAAGGAGAGCTGAAAAGGTTGGGACTGTCTTCCCAGTTCTGTCCCTGAGTCAGGATTATTATCTCAAGCAAATTGCCTTGGCCAAAATTTGAAGTCCATATTTTGACACCAAAATAAATAAGCTGATTTTCAAAGGCACCAGCCAATCATGTTTTCTATCAGCAAAACTCTAACCACCAGTGGACTCTAATGATTACTGTACATAAGGTATCTTGGCAAAGCAAGCAATACTCCTCTTGCCATGGGTTACTGCTTCCTTACAGGGAAGAAAGTTCTCCATTGATCCATAGATCACCTATGTGTTTAAGCTCAGCTCACAGTGACTGCATTACTTTTCATTTTTACACAGGTAAAGCCACACCCTCACTCATGAGCCAATGTCAAACATGTGGACTCCAGCTGGAAGAGGTATGAGGAAATACCTTTGTACCCCTCCCATACATTTGAAAGGAGAAAAATGGAGCAGAAAGAAAGAAAGTGATTCAGGGAAAATAAAATCACCACGGAAAAGGAAACATGAGAAAAAATGAACAGGGGGAGGAAATAAACTACTACAAAAGAGGAATGAGAGAGTGGATAGGGAGAGACCAGAATGGGAAAGTGAGAAGATATGGTGATGATATGTCCAGCAGGTAATCACAGACTAAGGAACGGACAGATTTAGGCAACTCTTAGGCTTCATGCTTCCCTAAAGTAGAGGTGCCAATAAGCACACAGAGAGGAGCCTCGAGCAGCAGTCATGCACTTGGAACCGGTTGGATGCTGCTGCTGCTCCCCACCATTTCCAGTCCTGCTCTGTTAAAGCCAGGCCCTGGGTGCAGGATCTTCCCTGCTGGAAAAGGCCACGCTGCCCTTGGTCGTGGCTATTTGCCACTGTGATGGCTCTTCACGGCTTCCTGCTGGAGCTGCTTTGCATCCTGACACCGACCTGCCCTGGACACTTGCCCCTCGTGCCACTGGCACCAGACCCCCTGCTTGGGCTCACCAGGGTCGTCCTGCTGTCAGTAGTGAAGTGTGGAACTGCAGAGGAGTCAAGTCTCTGCTGCAGTGGAAATTGTAACAGCCACCTTCTCAGCTCCTTGCAAAGCCAAACTCTGAATTTAACAGATCCAGGCCTGTTTCTAAAGGCTGGGGACACAGAAATCATCAAGAGATAAGTATTGGTGCAAACTCCCAGGCAGAACACAGGGGCTAAAAGAAGTGTGACTCTTAGCTCTGCTGCTTTGGGTTTGCTTTGAGTTAACCTGAGATTAAAATTAAATCAAAGGTCTTTGAAATCTTCATAGTTGGCACTCTGAATTTTTTTCCATCTGTAAATCCAGAAGTGGGAAGGGGGGAGTTCTTGCCCAAGGAAAAAAAATGACTACTCATTTTAAAAGTCCTCTAAAAATTATTTAATCTAGACTTCTATTCAAATATATTATTTTTAAAAAATATACTTATTGAAAGTATAACAATCCAAAAAGATTAAGGTTTTGACACTTTAAAATGTTGTAAATTATATTTAGAAATGATCAAACAGTGTGTTTGATGCTGGCATTTTAAGGAAACTCAAGTCAGTGAACCAGGAAGGGTCATCACCAAGGCCTTGGAACTCAGTTCTTACATCTAAAATCTTGGGACTCACTGGACTCTTTGCAGATTAAGTGGATATAGCAGACCAACCAGTTTGATAACGAGATTCCTCAAAGTTGTCAAACTGAGTAGTATTTGGAAAGAAAAAAAAAGGGGGTGGGAGGTGGGGGGGGAAGTAGTTTTCCTCTTCTGATCTATTCTGAACATAACCAAGATTTAAGAGCTCAGTTAACAAAAATTTATTCTCAATCCAAAGTTCCAGCAAACCTTGCTGACTTGACCCTTCAATGGTTTAGACTGCAAGATCTCCTGGAGGGTTTTATGGCCCCTGCACAAACAATCACCCAGCTTTCTGCTCCAGGGAAAGCAGAACCTAAGGCAAGGCTGCTGACGCCTGTCCAGGTCTCACCTCTGCACTGTGGCAACAAGAGTCACTATGTATGGTCAGGACAGCTGTGGAGCACAGAGGCTCTTGAGGACACTGGAGTTATACCTGAGAATGGGAAAACTGCACAAGCTCTCAGTGGTTTGGTATTTTACACTGGTGACAAGTATACCTGCTCCCTGAAGCACATAAATCCAATGGGTCATGTGGCCAGGTGCTGGGAGAGACCAGATTGTGACAGATGGTTCCCTCATCTCCCTCTGTCTCTTGGGGATCTGCCTTAATTATAGTTAGTGCTATGCCACCTATGCATTAACTCCCTTCAGCTTCCATACACATAGGCATTAAGTTAATACGTATATTCAGAAAACAATGAAGTCATCCACGTTGCAGGTCACCTTGCCCTAGTTTTATACCAAAGTGTGTCACATCAATAGCAGTTGCATTGCAACAAGCTAATAACAAACCTAAAAATCCTATATATCAGCAAAGGATTCTCCACAGCTGCAGCTGCCCAAAAGAGCAGGATTTGAAGCCTCTCCCTTCACAGAGGTGAGTGATGAGGAAGCCCTTGGTAAGCATTGCCTCCTGGTAAGCATCGGCCAGCCTGTGGCAGGGTTTGGCAGTTATTGCAGCTGGTTTTGGCAGTGTTCCTAGCTGGGATATCCATACCAAATCCTAGGAGCACTCACAGGGACAACACTTTAGGCACAACCACGGTGATCAAAAGCAGTAAGCTCAGTGCACCAAGGAGGGACAATAATTTATGGTTTTAAAAATCAAGTTGCAATGCAAAATATGTTGCAATAAGCTTACTTTTTCCTCCTGCACGTTTCAGTATTGCTGTTTCAGAGTGCAGTTTCTTGTGCATTTTAATAAAATTCCAGTTTTCATCCAAGTAGAACTTGACGAAGATGACAAGAAAAATGAATCATGCTCAAGCATCAATACCAACGTTCCACTCACCATTTCCTACCTGACACAAAATGTAAAAAAAAAAGGAAAAGGAAATTTCTATCATATATTGCTACCTACATGTGGTTAAATATTTTGTATAGTAGTCAATTGTATTATTAATTTATAGAAATACATATATTAATCAATATCAATATATATTAATATATAGTCATTATCAATATCTATTAATTAATAGAAATACATTCCAACTTTAATGCAAAGTTATTTCTACCTTGAAAATCACCATACTAACTATTCTGAGAAGCAGTACTGCAAAAATGACTTGTAAGTATAGATCATCAATTTAAATCTATCCTGGTTGCTTGTTGATTTGTATTATGATTAGAGTTCCTTTAAATCTGTCTAGATTTTTCTATTTGTTTGGTTCTGTTATAAACTTATTAACGCTCAGACCTTTCAAAGGAAGACTCTGTAATGCCCACGCTGCATCCTTTGGTATACTGAGGCCTGTAAACAGATTGCTAGATGAAGGCAAAGATTAAAAGATAGCAAAGGGCTGCTAGGCCAGAAGCCTGAATTAAATCCATTAACTTATATTTGAATAGCCAGATAAGTAAGGAACAGCAAGCTGGGCTGATGACTTTCTTCAGAGAGAAGAAACCACGGTGACAGTTGCCACGCCTGGCAAGGCATCAGGCCACCTGCTACTCACCTCCAGAGACTATTGATGTCCTGTTGGGAAGCTCACCCATCAAGGGATGCCCTGCTGGGATAAATCAAACTAAAGTGACAGTGGAGTTCTTCAGCCATAAGGTCATTTAATAAAGTAAGGGAAGAGTCACACGTGTAAGTGTAAACGCCCCGCACGCTTGTTCAACTTGGTGCTAAAGAGCTGTTGAAGTGGATATGGAGGATGCAAAATAAAAGAGGGATAGAAGAATTTGAAATTCTGTTGGCCTGCTCCCTAGGTCCTGAGGGTGGTTTTCCATCTGCTGGAGCAACATAATTAAACGTTTGCGAACTAATGACAGTATGTGGCTTTTGTCACCAAAAGAACAGACAGTGGTAAACAAAACCCTATTTACAAGAGGTAGGGAGGGAAATGTGGCTCTGCTGTTGAAATTAGAGATAAACAAAATCACACCACTTAGCTAAAGAGCCTGTCTAGACAGAGGAAGAAGAAAAACAAATGACAAAAGCCTGATGTTATTCTTGTGAGAGAGGGAAAAATTATTTTGTAGCTAGGCAAAAGTCTTCAGAACCAAAAATATCAAGACTACAATGTTAAGAACCTTGAATATCACCTATTTTACACTACAGAGTAAGATATTCTAGACAGAGCAAGGTCTTCTTAATTTTGAAAAATATGGCAAGAATCAAAACTACAAACAGCTTAGGAAATCAGTGAGAAAAATCAGTCAAACAGATTTTGGTCCTGTAAGTGCAAGAGCTGCAAGCATACAGTGAGGCTTCACCTGTGTGACAGGTCTACTCTGCTGCAGCTACATCAGTAAAATTCAATTTAAAATAAAGTGATTGTAACTATTCCACTTTGAAATCCTGTTTTGAAATAAATTGTCCACAGGAAGACTTGGTCCAGAAAAGGCAGGATGGAATAATAACTACTACACTCATGCCAAACAACTTTCCCACCAGTATAACCCTAAGAAGAGGAGAGTATGTTCTAAAGCTTAAAGTAATTAACATCCTTCAACAACAGTGGGATTTCTTTATTCCAGCAGTGAATCTGAACCACTCTGCTTTGAGCTGAGAACTTCTATGTCGTTTTCTAACTAACATAACTGTTACAGACAACTTAAAATCACAGATTTTCTACAGTGTATCTGCTACATAAATTATGAAGTTCTGCCTTGAAATGTCTCTCAGTGACTGCAGATAACCAGGACATCTCCCTTTCAGTGGGATGGAATGGGGGAAGACACACAGCACACGTGCAGCCAAAGGCTGCTCTCCACTGAGCAGGCACTCCTGAAAAGCGAAATGAGGGTTTGACAGAGCAAAGCAATTGTGGATTAATAAAACGGCAGGGAGCAGGAAGGCAGCTATGCATGCAGGGCCCTAAGTCTGAATACACAGGGGCACCAGGAGTTGGTGACGAAGAGGCAGGATCAGGATGGTCCACTGGAGGAGATACTGACTTCTTGGCAACTGGGACACTGATTTCTTTTAAACATGCAAGTCAACAGGTAACTGAGGGGTTTTTTTTCAGACTGAACCCTGCAGCTCCCTAATTATTGTTGGTTATTTTTAGAGCAGGTCGCTGTTCTGAGACATCACCACTGCTTCATTCACAAGACTGCAGGTGGGGTGCAAACCTTTGAAGGCAAGTGATTCCTGGTTCCCTCTGAACAGTTACATTTTTGTTGTTGTCATAACTTTTCTTGTTCCTTGAGTGCCCATTGCTCACTGAGGTCAGTCATGCCAGTTAGGGGCAAAGGATGAAGACAGAGGAGGATGAGGATGGCTGGCAATGCTGGGTATCAAATGGCTAAAACAAAGACTAGAGAGAGGTGTCCTTGTGGAAGTCTGGGAATTGATCTCATCCCAGCTCTGTCATGGGCACATTAACTTAAATTCCCTAGGTCTTGGGGTTTTTTCCAATGTATAACATTTGAACAGAACTTATGTCTTCAAAGATGTGTGGACACAGGGACTTTACATATTTCATGGAACATTCACATTGCTACAATTAATTTATTTCAGAGTTACCCATCAAAAGAGGTGTGGGCAGCAGGTCAAGGGAAGTGATTCTCCCCCTTTTGAGACCCCACCTGGAGTGCTGCATCCAGCTCTGGGGTCCCCAGCACAAGAAAGATGTGAACTTATTGGAGTGGGGCCAGAGGAGGACCAGGAAGATGATCAGAAGGCTGGGGCACCACTCCTGTGATAACAGACTGAGAGAGCTGGGATTGTTCAAGCTGGAGAAGGCTCTGGGGAAAACTTATAGACCTTCCAGTACCTAAAGGGACCCAGAAGAAAGCCGGGAAAGGTTGCCTTTTGCAGAGGCAGGTAGTGACAGGACAAGGGGGAATTACTTTAAAGATGGTAGGTTTAGATTGGGTATTAGGAAGAAATTCTTTACTGTGAGGGTGGTGAGGCACTGGAACAGCTTGCCCAGAGAAGTTGTGAATGTCCCATCCATGGAAGTGTTCAAGACCAGACTGGATGGAGCTCTGAGCAACCTGGTCTAGTGGAAAGTGTTCCTACAAATAGCAGGTGGGTTGGAATTAGGTGATCCTTAAGGTTCCCTGCAAGCTAAACTATTCCATGAGTCTGTGATCTCAGTGTATGGCCTGCTCCACTTGTACCTGCATCCTTGCCCACTTTACCAGATCTGGAATTATGAAACCTGCCTGGAAACCTCACTTTTCCTTTTTTTTCCCCTGGAGGAGGAAGAGGGGAGGGAGCAGAGAGGGGGGTGGTGAATAAAGTGCTCCCTTGGTTCCGGTTTGAGGTACTCGAAAGTGCTATAAGGTCTCCCCGGAGCCTCTCCTTCTCCAGGCTGAACAACAGCAGCTTTCCCTGTTATTTGGGGGTCCCTTCCCTGAGGGAGGCACTGGAGGGTGTGGAGCAGAAGGCTGGGGATGCACAGGGGCAGCACTGCCCTGACGGGAACAGCCAGTGGCCTTTGGGGCCCCGGGCAGGAGGGATCGAGGGAAGGAGGGATGGAGGGAAGTAGGGCAGGAGGAATGGAGGGAAGGAGAGATGGAGGGAAGGAGGGAGTGGGGCAGGAGTGTTGGAGCGAAGGAGGGAAGGAGGGAGCAGGACAGGGGGGAGCAGGGCAGGAGGGATGCAGGGATGGAGCGAAGGAGGGAGCGGTGCAGGAGGGATGGAGGGAAGGAGGGATGGAGGGAAGGAG
>VXBX01007596.1:149019-261920 GCA_013400415.1 Scytalopus superciliaris
CCTGCCCCGGGAGCGCCGCCGGGCCCGGCCCCGAGCGCAGCGCTCTGTCCGGGGGGCTCTGCCGTGGGGGGCTCTGCCGTGGGGGGCTCTGCCCCTGCCCCATACCCTCCCGCAGCTGCCTGGCTGGGAAATGAAGGCTCTGGATTATGGGAAGCCGTGTCTGACCAGCGCCGGGAAGAGCCGGCCTGTCACTTGCGGGCTCTGCGGTCGTGCCGGCTTCCAGAGTGTCTTGGAAAACACTTTCTCTTCCGTCAGCGCTAACTTTCAGTCCTTAGTAAAAGGATAAAGTCGCGGCGCAACTTCTGTGGTTTTGGTTTCTTTTTTCTTTTTTTTTTCTCTTTTTTTCCTTTTTTTTTTTTCCTGTGATGAAACGCATCAGTTCGGACAAAATTTCTTTCCCCGCTGAGTCACAGAGTCCTACATTTGCCAGATGCTGTTTTGGGAGGAGATGCTGTTTGAGACGAGAATTTGTGGTTGTTTGTATTCTTGTTTTTGTTTCATTTTCAGCATCCAGAATAGTGCATTCCCCTTACTTATCCCCAAAGCAGTGTCCCTGGACCTGTGTGTTGAGAACCTACCTATTTGCTTTTGAAGGATTCAGGTTTTTTTCGGGGAATGGTTCCCTTGTGAATTTGTGTGTTCTACATGAGGCACTACATGGGAATCATGAAGCTGATGAGATCCAAGAAAAGAAATACTTGCAGTGAAAAGCCCCAAAATAAACAAGCAATTGCCCTCTCTGTGATAAAAAGCCTTTTGTATCCATAGCCAAATGTTGCTCGTTCTTGTATGTTGTTACATTATCTGAGCAGGTCAGTTGGCTAAAGTGAGGTAGATGGCTGTTCTCCTGGAAATGCTGTTTGTTCTGTCTTGTTTGTCATATGTTGTAATTACTGTGCTGTTCTTTCAGTTGAATTCTACTGAGAAAGGAAAATCACACTATTTCAAGAGCAGAGAGGAGCATGTGTATTTGCCTAGTAGTTCTTTTCTGTGGAATTAGTGGCGAATTTGCTCATAATCTCAAGGTTTTGACATTTGAACATGAAGTTCACAAGCTGGTGCGCTCACATATCCTCATCAGCCAGGAACAAAGTCTTCAAACTGCTGTTGTTGGAATATCTAATGCCCTGTGTGATTCCTAGAATCAGAATCCAGGCTGGAATAAGTAGTTTGATGTTATACATTAAATAATAGAAAAGGGTTTTTTTGGGGGGGGGATTGTTCTTGTGTAGTCTTTCTCAGATGTCTGTAGAGGATGTGGTTTGTTAGATGTCTGGAATTCTTGCCTGGGCACTGCTGGTAACCGAACCTGTCAGTTATTGCAAAATATTTTATATGTGAAGGGGAAAGATCATTAAGGCACCTTCTCTTCTGAAGTAGTTTCATGGCTGGATCTTCTGCACTTTCTATACTTTATGACATCTCACAAGTAACCAATCCAGCTTTTCACAAGGTTGTTTCACGTTTTTGTTTCTTTCCTTTTGTTTTGTTTTTAAAGGAAGAGGCAAAATGAACCCTTTCTTTTTTCTGGGCTTTGGACATTCTCATCTAGTCTACTTTCGGAACACAAGTCTACCTTTCAACTCAACAAATGGGACATACTGCTACAGCACTGCCCAGGGCAGCACGGTGCTCCAAGGAGTAACTTTTGGTGGGATCCCGACTGTGCTGCTGCTCGATGTGACCTTCTTTTTTGTAAGCCACATTTCTGTTTTTCCCTGTATTGAAAACCGGCCTTTTTGAAAGTTAAGGCTTTCGTAATTCTCTTCTTTATCAGCTTGGGCTTTGTTTCTGAGAATCTTCGGAATAAGAAATGGGCTAAGGCTGTCCTGGGAACTCAGAGCGCTTTTTAAGTGTTGATAAACATTTGCATACGAGTGGGATGACTGAGCTGCTGTATGTTGGATGTGTAGATGTAGGGAGCGTGCAGTGTCTGTCTTTATGTGGAGTCACAGTGAGCTTTGTGGTAGTAGCTCAAATTTCCATATTTTGTCTTAACTGCAAGAGCATTTAAGTTTTAGCACTGGGTACGTTTTCAGGAGGGGGACACTATTACTAACCTGATCGTTTTTCAAAAGTCAATACAATGTGGAAAATGTGTCATTTCACCAACCCTTTTAAAATTAGATTTCATGAAGCTCTTGAGGAAAAAATGCACTGATCATCTCAGTCCTGACAAAAGGCAGAATAGGCCTGAGACTGCAATAAAACTTATGGTTATTTCTTGTAAGTTTGGTCTAGGTGGTCTTCAGCCACCAGAAACAAGGTTTGCAGCCCAGCAAAGTGGCTCAGTAAGTGTGTTTGTGGTAGTAAAATCAGACTAAAAGAAGGAGTAGTAAAATGAAACTAAAAGGATGACATAGTTCCTGAGTTCTATAAAGCTACTGTGAAGAAACTCTAAGTATCTGTGTAATGTCAGAGCTGGTAGTTCTGTAGGAAGGTAGAGGATGTTCCTAAAAGTTACATAGTGGCATTCTTTGCTATTGACTTAGTCTATGCAGCATGCTACCATAAATCCATTTTCTGAGGATGTACGTTATTTACAGCTCTCTGTGCCTGATGGTACAGCACGTAATAAGATTTAGCCGAAATGTTTGGAGGGACTAATTGTTTTAAAAAAGCTGTGACTGAATTTTAGGGCAGAGTCTCTCCTTTAGAGCATCTTGCTGTTGAACTCTGCTCTTCAACAGCAGTAGGCAGAGAGTGTGATGAAGTTTAGAAGGCTTCTCCAAATACTGAGTTACTGCAATTTATTTAGCAATTCCTGTATTCCTCTTTTCATGACATGTTTACTGCAGATTCCTTTTGTAACTGTCAGCTGATGGATTTCTGAAGTAGGCTGGTTTCCAGAGAAAGTGAGGTTTATGTATTGCATTGTCTTCCCATTTTTGTCTGGCTGTCCCTCCTAATAACTGTAGAATACTGTAGCCAATTTCAGCCAAAGTTGTCAAAGAGTGTAGAGAACTTTCCTGTTTGCATCAAGTTTAATGGCCAGATGAAGGAGGAAGATCTAAATTGATTTCCCCTGTTGGTTGGAAGGCTCTCATAAGAAGGTTATATTAGTTGTGAAATGTGGAAATTAGCTGTGTAATCTTGATATGTAGATAATCCTGACATGTATCCTGGCTGGTTGGTATTTGATCCCAGTAAATTACATCACTACCACCACTTTCTAGCCAAACAGGTATGGGATGCAGGAGAAACTAGAAGGTGAGGGTGTATGCTACATATGCATAGGAAACAGGCCTTGTTACTTCAGCTTCATTGCTTTGCATAAAGCAGTTTGTTTCCTTAAAAAAAAAAAAAAAAAAGGAAAAAGAAAAAAAGGTGCATCTATGAAATACATCGTGGTGGGTTTTTTTTTCCCTTGTTTTCTTAGTCTCTTTCAAAAAGTGAAAATACAAAGGGGAGACTGAAAAGTGCATTGCAGAGATCAAATGTAAGTTTCTGGGGTTTGAGAGTTATAATAATATATTACTTTGGATAAAAATAATTCTTACACTTGAGAAAATATTTGAGCTCCCTACAGCCTGTTTACATCACTGTTTGAAAATAAAATAAAATTGCAAGTCTCCCATCATAGTTCTGGTCATTAAGTAATGAATAATAGTAAAAGTATGTGCATGAAACTTTTTACTTCTTCTCAAGTACTTCTTGCTACTTTTCCTGCCACAAACCTTCATGCACTCGCAGTTCAAAAGTACTTTTGCATGTAGTTCTCCTTCTTTTTAAATTAGAACAGGAAGGCAGGTGTCCTGATCCTGTGGTCCCAGACAGGGGTCTGTAGCATGGCCACCACTGAGTTGGTTGGCATGTGATAGTTGATTTAGGAGCTAGGACAGCATTTTTTGACAGTTCTTACACACCTAAGAATAATTATTACAAAGTAGGAAAAATGCTTATTCAGAGATCTTTGTTTTTATTTTCCAGATTTTAATGTTACTGTTTTCCATTATAAGAAAGAGATTCTGGGACTACGGCCGTGTTGCTCTGGTGTCAGAAGTTGAAAGGTAAAAAAGATATGCAATCAGACTGATTTGTTGAAACCATTTGGGGAATGTGGAAGTAAGTACAGTAAATATGACTTAAAATAAGTGCATTTATATCAGTTAGATATGTTTACAATCACATGCACATGTTTGTTGTTAAAAATGCCCTCATGCTGCTTTGTGTGAAATACATCCCACTCACAGAGTTAGTTTGTGGTTTCAGTCAGAAGTTGTGTATTTGGCATTGTTGTGAATTTCATTCTACCTTTACAAGTTAAGGAAGTGGAGGTAAGAAAATAAGCTGCTTGTCTGCTAACATGCTGCCCGTGGATGTTTGCAGTGTGTTTCTGTGATAGGGGGATACTGTTTTGTTTATCTTGGCTCAAGCCCTGTGCAGCCTGTGCCATAAAATTTCTGAGGGATTCAAAAATAAAAATATATCATTGCAGGTTTCTAAAATTCTTCACTGATTTGTCGTAATACTGCAAATGAGCTTTGGACTATAATTTTTTTAAGTATTTTTTTTCTACAGAGTGATGTGTTGGGATGTTTAAAAGCTAAGCTGCCTGTCTGTGAAGTGGGTAAACTTTAACAGTGAGCCTCTTCCTGCTATTACTGGTGTAACAAAGGTGTGGTAAATTCACGACTGAGCAACAGGAGAGAACTTAAAGCCTGTGTTTTTGTGCAATCCATGTACAGTTTTGAAATGTAGATGACGTAAAATAAGATGGGCAGTAACTGAGAAGGCTTTAATTCAGATAGCTCAGGCAGCAAGCATGAATTTGCTCTGGTCTTTCTGTGTGGGTTGTGGAGGCCCCTGAGCAGTCAGACACCCAGGAGCTCGTGCTGTTGTCCCTGCTGGGCTGTGACCTGAGCCAGCCCCTCAAAATTATAGATACACCTGGGAATATACTCCATTTTAACGTGTGTTGTCCTGTAATTATGAGCACATCACCAATTGCAACACTTGATTGGGTTTTTTAGCAACAAATTGCAAACAGGAACTCTGCTATTTTTGAGGGCTACAGATTCTGTGAATGCTTCTAGCCTTGTTACAGAACTCTTTGTGTGAGGAGGTGACCTTGCAGGTGAGGGATTTAATTGGGATGAGAAATTCTGACCAGTGGCTGTATGGTGGAGGAAAAAAGATGTGATGTCTTGTAATGAGGAAAATCTGAACAGGAAAACAGCTTACAAATTTCATCCTTGCTAGGCTCCCAAACCTGTGTTGCATTCTCTTACATTACGGTGGTTTTAATATCCTCATAAAATGTTTTCTTTCTGGTTCAGATATGTGCTCTCATGTCAGGAGCTCATGTGTCCTCCCTTTTCAACAGGAGACATACACAAGTTTCTATAATTAGGCATGTGCTATAAGGTGAAAACCAGAGCTTTCATATGTGAAAAAGTGGGTTTGTGCTCCTTCCCTTAGTTACTGCAGAGTTGTTAAAATGTAAATGGTTCTGTAGAATTCCATCATCCGTTATTACAGATACTTAAAAGGATTATTTAATGTGTTTTAGTGAATTAAGGTACAACCGATTGTCAACATCTTCATCAATACCTGAAGATCTTGAATATGATAGGGTAAGTATTTTAGAGTTTTGGTAGTACTTCTTTATGGGATATATGCTCTAATTTGCCATTCCATGTAGCTCAATGAACCAGTCATTGAACTGGAAGGCCACCTATATGCAACGATTAATACAATATTGTTTGCTCTGTTTTTATAGAACCATACGTAATCTCTGTTTCCTGAGAAGCTATTGCCATGTCATAAATCAGTATCTTGTGTTGTTGTGCTTAAGTTTTATTGGTTTGTTTTATTTTCATTTAGAGAGGGACTATATGGTAGAATTTCAGAGGAGGGGGGAGAGAGAAAAGGCTAGTCAATAGTTTGTACTTAGATAAGAGTTTAAAAAGTTACATTGTGTTCACACTGCAAATAATACCTAGTTGCTCTTGGCAGCATGTTGTTTTCCTCACAAAGTTGAGGAAATTGGATGTGTGAGGCTAATAACAGTGCTCTGTATTCTTAATAATCAAGCTGGTTTGGAGTGGAAGATAATTTTTTTGGGTAAACTCTTAATTACTTCCCTCTGTGGTCTTTCTGGAGTCTTTGAACTGGTACATCTCTATGATTTCGTGTTGCAGTTTCAGAATGTACCACGCAAGAGTTGCCCAGTGTTGGTAGCCTGCCTGTATTGTAACATTTTATACATGCATCAAGTTAATATCTAGTCTTGCATTTGTGTGAGCATCAAATGCATCCTAATGTTTGATCAGGATTGCTTGGCTATTTGTGTAGTTTTCTTCATCTTTTTTTAAAACCCTAAAGCAACCTTAGCTGCTGAGTAAAATGTGTCTATTTAGTTGGGTAATGTTCACTTGAGAGAAGAGGCCTTTTGAGAGAGAAGGTTCTTTTGAACCATGCTAGAACATTCAGTGAGATGTGCTCTCTGCTGTCCTGTTTCATAGAAGGGTTTGTAAACCTATATGAGAAGCCTTTCTGTTAATGTAATCACAGCCTTGTTTCTAATCACTGTTTAACTGATTAACTTGTATTAGACTCTCATGGAGCTTATCCTTGAAATTGGAAAGTCTCTGGAAATGGTTTTGGAAAAAATAATCACCTTTTCTGCTCTAAAACAAACCATAAAAAAAAATTCTTTAGAAGCCTCAATCTTAACTTGTGTTCACTGGGATTTGGGCAGGCTTGTAAGAAGCCCAAGTGATAAATGTGAAAGTAATTAAAAATCCCCAACTCTTAAACACTCTCTAAAGATACATGAAGTACCTTGTGAAAAGTGTGTAGAGTATTAGGTATTTTTCTGTATGTTTCTAAATGATGACTTCAGAGCAGCAGACTACCAGCTTTTTTGCTAAGAAGTTTACTTAATGGAAACACTTATTTTTATTGTACAGATTAGAGACAGTTTTTTGTATGTTAGCTCCTAAAAACTTCTCTCTTTATTTATAGGGATTTTGTTCTTGGATAACAGCTGCTTTTCGGATGCAGTAAGTATATGAAACAGCGATAGCCAACTGTGGTTTCCTCTGATCTTTTTTAATTAAAAAAGGTGGTCTTCATTCAAAAACGCTGGGGTTTTTTTTAGATAGATAGACAGAATTTGATATAAGTACTTACACAGGTGCCCCTGTTTGAGTGAAAAAAGAAAATGGAAAATCAACTTATGGGAATACTTTTCCAGGATACAGTTGTCCTGCTAGCAGCCCAGGGACTTCCCGATTTTGGGACAATGTGTGTGAACCTAAGTGAATCTATGGCATTTATATGGATTCAAAGCTAATATTTATGCTCTAGGCTTTTCCTCTTCAAAGAGTACCTTGTGGGTGTTCCCCTGTTTGAAGCCCCAGAGCCCCAGGCAGGAAACAGGATTTCCCTGCAAGGGTTTTTGTGGAGAACTGGTACTTTAGTTGAGGCTGGAATTGACTAACTCTGGAAAGTCCATCCCACTCTTGCCCAGAAACCGAGTATTAGATGTGTGATGTTTGTTCTCTGTATCTCTTGGGTCTTAGTAGATCATGATTTTTAAAAATCCATTTCTAGTTTGGGTACATTTAAATAAAAAAGAGGTGGGGATTAAGCTTGTCTTTCTCCATTTTTGCTAGTTCAGTTCCTTCCTTTTCCAAGTTTCCTATTTTAGTGATCTGTTCTGCTGACAGTGGAGAGATGGTGAGAGTTAATTCCAAAGTGTATTACATCTTGTGTTAACTGAGTGGCACAAGAGTAAGGTGATTCTCTTGTAGTTTTCCTCATGGAAAGCCTTTATGGAGATAAGCGAATACTCTCACAGCATGATCTTAAATTTTGAGAGCTAGATCTCTGACTATCATAAAACAAGAGGTCACAGCAAATGACTTTGTCCCTTTTTAGTCTGATAAAAAAAGAGTTTGGATTCATATTTGCTTGCCAGATTGCTTGTTTCCATCTTAAATTCCCTTGTATCAATTTTTATATGGCGATACACACAAAAAAAGGCACTTTTGGAACGTAAATTTATGCATGAAAGAACACAGCCATGGTGAAAATCAGTAGAGATTGATGGGGATGCCACTGGGTAGACTGACAATTGAGTGTATGTTCATAAACCATCCCCAAAGAGACTAAGTAGAGTGACCATGTGCTTTTCTGTCTGTGGTGCAGCGATGATGAGATTCACGAGAGGTGTGGTGAAGATGCCATACACTATCTCGCCTTCCAGCGTCACATCATCTGCTTGTTGATTGCTATCAGCATTTTGTCTGTGTGTGTGATACTACCTGTCAACCTGTCAGGTGATCTACTTGGTAAGAATTATTTTTTTTTAAATCTTTATATCATTGTAAAAACTGTTAGGGTTTTATTTCGGTAAACTTTATAAGGTGGTGTTTCGTTTCCCCCCCTATAGTGGGTTGACCCTTGTGGGGAGTCAGACCTTGGCTGGAGGCCAGGCACCCACCAAAGCTGCTCTGTCACTCCCCTCCACAAGTGGGCAGTGAAAGGTTCATGAGTTGAGGTGAGGGCTGGGAGAGATCACTCACTGATGTTGCCACAGGCAAAACGGACTCAATTTGGGGATATTTGAATTTATTCATAACAAAATCAGAGCAGGATAATGAGAAGTAAAATAAACCTTAAAAACACTTCCCCATCCCTCCCTCCTTCCTGGGCTTTACCTCCTCTCCCCTAGCAGCACAGAGAGATGGGGAATGGTGGTTATGGTCAGTTCATCACTTGTTGTTCCTGCTGCTGCTCAGGAAGAGGAGTCTTTCCCTTGCTCCAGTGTGGGGTCCTTCCCAGGGGAGACAGTTCTTCATGAACTTCTCCAACGTGAGTGCATCCCACAGGCAACAGTTCTCCATGGGGTGCAGTCCTTCAGGAACAGCCTGCTCCCACTTGGATCCCCCACAGGGTCTCAAGTCCTGCCAACAAACTTGGTCGAGCATGGTCTCCTCTCTCCATGGGTCCCTGCTAGGAACCTGCTGCAGTACAGACTTCCAGAGGTTCACAGCCCTCTCTTGGATATCCACCTGCTCCAGCGTGGGTCTCCTCCACAGGCTGCAGATGGATCTCTGCACCCCCATTAACCTCCCTGTGCTACAGGGGCACAGCTGCCTCACCATGGTCTGCACCACGGGCTGCAGGGGAATCTCTGCTGTGGCACCTGGAGCACCTCCTCCCCCTCCTTCTGCTCTGACCTTGGTGTCTGCAGGGTTGTTCCTCTCACATATTCTCACTCTGCTCTTCCCTGGCCTCAATTAGGTCTAGTGCAATAACATTTTTTTCTTCTTAAATATGTTATCAGAGGTGTTACTGTCATTCCTGATTAGCTTGGCCTTGGCCAGAGGCACATCCATCCTGGAGCCAGCTTGACATTGGCTCTGAAGGACATGGGAAGGCTTCTAGAAGCTCCTCACAGAGGTGACCCCTATAGCACCCTCATTACCAAAACCTGGCCAAGCAAACCCAACACACACCCCCTCAATCTGATGTGAAATTTATGTGAGTGTAGGGGTTTCCTTATACAGTTGTCAGAAACAAGACTGCACACCATATGCAGACATAGATGGCTTAAAAGGCTCAAGGCAGGTTAACTTTACCTATGCCCTCTGGTGTTTATCTAAGCACTCATGATTTTTGTTGGTGGTGATTGCCAATGGAAACCATCTTCACAGCTGAGAAATCTCTTTCTACTATTCAGTCTGAACCTCTTTTGCTGCTATTTAAAATCAGGGGTTTTTTGACTTGTCCCTGAAGATAATAAATTATTCTTTACTTCTTTGCAAAATCCTTGTAGCTGCTTGAGGATTGTAAACTCATCTGGGCTTTCCCCTCTTTTTCATAAACCGGTCCAGTTAATATGGTCATTAATGAGAAATGTTTTCCATTTGGCTGATCATAAAATCATCAGCCATGCCTTGAATTTTTGTTTTAATCTAGCTAGGCTGTCTCCCATTGTTCCTTTCTGTCTTGGTTTGTGTCACAGAACTGGGCAAATCCTCTTGCAGAGATTCTGTCAGTGCTGACCAGACAAAGAATTATTTCATGTTTCTTGCAGTCTAGCCCTGATTATGTCTTCCAGTGTGACACCTACCTCTTTCCATTATTAATTCACACTCAACAAATACAATAATCATGTCCTCTAGTCTGCCATTCAGTTTGCTGGTGGGAATACTGAGTTCTCTGAGTGAGAGCTCTGTTAAACCCTGTTTTTGCATTCTTCCGTATTTGATAATAAGCCCTTACAAGCCCATTTTGTGCCTGGCTTTGTATCAGTCTTGTCAAGGTCGTGTTTACAGAGTTGTTCATAGCTGATCATCTTGGTGGATAGTGATGGAAAAAAAAGCAACAACTCATTTCGTTTTCTAGGCAGCTGTTGAACAGAGCACTAGCTTGTGTTTTGTTTTGTGTGTTCTTATACCATAACAATTGCATCTTATTTCATGTAGTGGTCTTGCTGATCTTTGTCCCCATATTATCTTCTGTTATCCTTAATATGTGTCCTAGTTTTTGCCTTCAGTTTACTTCTACCTGTGTTTTTAAGAACCTTGTGACTTTGGCCTCCTCTGTAATAGGATACATTCTACCTTTTCCTTTTTTTTATTGTTGCCCTGTGGAACTTCCATCTCTGACTTCCCTTTTATGAGCTCTTTCTTGGCAATTCTCTTTTTATTTATGAATTTATTAATATTTTATATTAACATAGGCTTTCTTAAAGACCATCTTTTTTTCCCCCACTGCATTTCTTTTATCTTAGTGTTATTTCAAAGGACCCTTTATCTGCACAGTCACTTCTCCTTCCTTGCTTTCCATTTCTGTGTTTTCAGCCAGCACCCGTGGTTTTAAGGAATCAAATTTATCATAGCTGCTGCCCTAGTTGATGTCTTCACTTCCTTTGTAAAGCAGAGAGAGAGATGCTGGTGCCTTCAAAAGACTTATAGTGTTCTGTCTTCTGGTCTAGCTACTACTTTTATATTTATATGCAAATGGATACACATCAATTTATGTGCACTCTCCTTCTCTAATTATAACTTGATAAAATTTGTGCTGTTTTGGGTACCAGTATATGCTCTCTGTTAGTTCAAATGGCAGAGTATGGCTTGCCTTGTAAAGCAGGAGAATACAGCTTCTGTTTTTCTGCATTAACTTTTGTGATCCTAGGAAATACAGCTGAAAAACAAAGTTTTAGTGTCCCTCCCCTTCCACTGTAAGTTGATTTTGTGCATTTGCAGTTCTTTCGGTTGTCATGACTGAACTTGCAATGTGGTTCAGCAGTCTGTGCTAGAGGATTTACTTCTTCAGATACACTTAACTCATTTTCCCTTGTGAATATTTACTCAATTTTCACTCACTTGCCTTATCATTTTTTAAATACTTGACAGTCTAGAGAAATAATGTCATATAAACTCTCTCATTTTTGACCTTAGCAAGGTTATCAACACCGTTTTGTCAACACTGAATTAATGCAGCTTAAAAACCTGAGATAAGAAATGGGTTAAGATGGAAGGAACATGTGAAAGAAATATGTTCAATCCCTGAACAATGTTGGTAATGGACATTAAGGGACACTGAAGGGAGAAAGGGAGCTGCTGCAAAGATGTAGTGTTCAGATTTGTAAAACAATCTACTGCTACTCTTGACAGCTTGAATGTGCTATAATCCTGGGGCTTTTTTCCCAACTTTAAAGTGCAATACAGAGTAAACCAGCACTGATTATGATTTTCAATCTTTATCAATGAACTTCCTCAGCATTAAAAAGAGATATATTAACATCCTCAAAAACTAGAATAAAAGCTGACTTTCTGATAGTTTGCCTGTGAATGTTGCACCAGCTAATTATGCTAATTTTTTTTGTTGCTCTTAGATAAAGATCCCTATAGTTTTGGAAGGACAACTATAGTGAACTTACAAACTGGGTAAGTAACTCTTGCAGAGTACCCTTCTGCTTCTGTCAGCGTCCTGCCATGGTCTCTAAACACAAGAACTGATACTTGCAGCACAGCTCCTGGGGTCAGAATAACTTGTTCATGCTTCATTGGCTGAAACTGGGATGCCTTCTGCTTCGGGCTTTGCGCTTACGGTGCTGATAAGAAATCTCGAGACTTGGCTTCTACTCTCTCAGCTCTTACTTCTTACACCATGTGTTTCTCTTGGCTAATGACTGCACATCTAGTGATATTATTTTCAGAAATTTCCACTTTAAGAGAAACCATGTTTCAGAAGGAAAGCAAAGCTGACAGCTTTACTAGAATGTGTAATTCGGATGATTTAAATTCCCTAACCGTAGATTTATGTGTGTGCATATCTCTCCAATCTGAGATTACAGTTACAATTGCTTCTATGTGTTTTAAAAACAGTCTGCAAAATATTTGAAACACAAAGCTGTACAAATATTCTGGTTTATTACTTGTTCAGTCCACATCCATCCATGATACTGTATCCAGTAGAGTTTCTGCCAATGCGTTTTGTTTTTATAACCACATTATGAAACCTAATAACTAGTCAGGGGTTTTTTCCTTGCTTGGTGGTTGGGGTTTTTGTCTGTAAAATAGGTTTCTGTACTTTAATTGTAATTATTAATGCCCTTCACAAAACTGAAGAACAGAACTCTGTAAACTTTGAAGAAGGAGCTATCAGAAAAGCAGAATTTACTCCCTGTGTTGAGGCTGTTTTCAATTTGAGTAAGGATTGTGTTCAAGGAGAGTTCAACTAGACACTCAGCATAGTAAATAATAAGGCAAATTAAAGCCATTTTGACAAATAAATGTGCTATTGGCCATCTGAATGGGAGGTGCAAGACAAAAACTTCCTAAATATGTCCATGTCATAGAATATCTGTTTTCTCTGTGGGTTCATTACCCATAGAATAGTATGGTAAGCAAGTAACCCTCCCTATTGGCTATCCAAGTCATCTGCATAGGCATGACTGAGCACCAGTAACTACTTTTTTTTCTGTTTTGTGTTCAATGAGAAGTTCTTATCTGATTAGCATTTTGGTAGCTATTTATATCAGTTGGACAGTTGGTTCTTTCTGTTTCTCATGTTCATAACATTTTGTCTGACAGAAATAATCTTCTTTGGCTGCACACAGTTTTTGCTGTTGTTTACCTTATTCTGACTGTTGTTTTCATGAGACATCACATGAAGTATGTCACTTATAAAGAAGAAAACATAGTAAGTATTGGGGGGGAAAAAAAAAAACCATAGAGCATGTTTGCCAGTGGATAATGCTAAAAAAGCAACTTAAGATGGCTCCTGCTTGCTAGAATGTTACATAAATGTGAAGGAATTCACCAAAAGCAATGCTCTACTGAATGAATTGTGAAAATGGATGGAGAGAAGGGGACTGGGAAGGGATTTGTGACATTTTCCTGTAGCCTATTACCCATGGAGAAGGTGCTGTCTTAAATACATGCATTTCCCACCAAAATCAAAATTTCCCACTTTTTTTTTGACCTCTACTAGACAGCTATTTGTGCTGTGTCACTGCCTTCCTTATATTCTTGTTTTCTCTTTCATGATGTGATTTCTCAAAATTTGACTTACATTTTTTTCTCACAGGTTAAGTGCACATTGTTTATAACTGGTATTCCAAAAAATGCAAATGAAGAGACAATACAAGGCCATTTCATGTAAGTTCCATTCTTGAGTAATGCCATTAGAACCATAGAATGGTTTTCGTTGGAAGGGGCTTTAAAGATCATCTAGTTCCCAATTCCCTGCCATGTGCAGGGACACCTTCCACTGGACCAGGTTGCTGAAAGCCCCATCCAACCTGGTCTTGGACATTTCCAGCCTGGAAGTCCACAGCTTCTTTGGACAGCCTGTTGCAGTACCTCACCATCCTCACCATAGAGGATTTCCTCCTAATACCTAATCTGAACCTGTTCTCTTTCAGTTTAAAGCCCTTCTCCCTTGTCCTGTCAGTACATGCCCTTGTAAAAAGCCTCTGTCCATCTTTTATTAGGAACAGGAGATTTAAAATTGTCCAAGTATTTTTACCTGACCAAGCAGAGATACATTTTTTAAATTTTACACAGTTTAAAATTTGTATTGGAGTATATTTGTGTTCTAAAAATATATCTTATTCCTTAACCAGCATTGAGGAAAAAACTGCATTTCAATAAAGTTAGTTAGCTGATCTTAAAATCAAACTACCAGAAAGTGGCTGTGCATCCACACTTTCCATTAATTTCTTCATTGTACTTTCTGTTCTTATTGTTCTCATGTGCTGCTTCCTTCCAGGGATGCCTACCCAACTTGCACTGTGCTGGAGGTCCAGCTGTGTTATGATGTAGCCAAGCTTATTTGCCTATTCAAAAAAAGGTACTTGGCTTTGTATTCTATGTGAGTTTACAGAATAATTTTACAAATGTTTTGCTAGTCCTTCATCAACATGTATCAGCAATACTAACCTTGTGCGTACTACAGATGAACTCTGCTCTTAAAGGTTCTGGTCTGGACTTCAGTTAGATTCAGTTGGGGTTTAAAGGAAGTTGTGGGGTTCAGCCCATCTCTTGTAGATGTGGTATGTGGTGTGTTGCACAAGCTGAGTTTTGGCTTGCTGATCTTTTATTTATGTATGTAGAGTTAGTTATTTGTTGTCAGGCAGCGCAAAGTGAAAAGCTTCTTTGGCCAGATTGATGATCTCGTGAGAGACAAGTGTTATTTTGGGGGCTATCAAGAACAGCATTGTGGTTGTTTTGTTTTTCTTGTGGAACCTCACTGTAACTGTAGGCTGTATATTGCTATTACTGACTTGAAAATAAATTATATATATATAACAAAAAAAACCCTGTATGTAAATATCTTTGGTGAGTGATTAATTTGCTATCAATCCTTGCAATAACTTTTTTTCTTGGGGACTATGTTCTTCTTAAGCTTGATGCTTATACTTTTTTGTTGCAAATTGTTATGGATTTATGTTTTCTGTCCAGAAAACAGGCAGAAAAAAGCCTGACTTACTATGAACACTTGCATCAGAAGTATGGCAAGCGGGTCCAAATCAACCCTAAGCCATGTGGGCAGTTCTGCTGTTGTGAAATGAGAGGATGTGAAAGGGTAAGAGATTATGTTCTTTTTTAGTTGTGGCCAGGTAGATTGTTAGAGGGGCAGAGAATAGTTTTTGTGTGACATCTCACTGAGCTTCAGAAAATTCCTTATTCATTCATTGCCAACAGTTCATCCATCATGTTCTTACACTGTGTGGAAAAGGAATTCCCCAAAACTTTTGAAATGTAATCTTAGCGCAAAATTTAAGTACGAGAAAATCTTCCCGTTTGTTTGTCTTCACCCTGTGACATGATTTGTACTTAGGGGAAGTACTGTGAGGAAGAGAGACTATGGTTTGTGTAAGCTGTATGTTAATGAAGATATTAGCCAGCTGGTACTTGGATGTAACAGTCATCAATTTCCTGACAGGAGGATGCTGTAGATTATTATACCAAAGTTAGAAATGAACTGATGGAAGAATATTCAAAAGAGGAACAAGCTGTTCATAACAACCCACTGGGAATGGCTTTCGTAACATTTCAAGAGAAATCCATGGCAACCTAGTAAGTTTTGTCTTCTGTCTTGTTTGTTCTTTTTTAACTCTAATAGTACAAATGATGTCTTGTTTGTGTCCCTTGTTTGCTTATCTTGGCTCTTCTTCCTTTCTTCTTTTCACCATCCTATGGATTTTGTCTGCTTTGCTTTCCGGTAAGTTTTCCCTAAAGTGTGCATTTTGGTCTCTGTGTTTTGAGTGAAGAAATTATCTAAGGGACTGAAAGCTTGGGACATTTATTGGAATAAGAAGCCTTTCTCTTCTCTGTGGGATCCAGTCCATCAGTATAGGGTCAGTCCATCATATTAGGCCAGACTAATTGGCTCTTGAATATGAGTTACTGATTCCTCCATTTTCTACTGTGCAAATGGACAATGACCAAACTATCAGAGTGGGTGCAAATTACACTGCTAGTTAGTCAGTATCTCAGCAGTGTAGGCTCAGTGACTGACCTTGCCACAGGTGATAGATACACATTCTATGTCTCTGTTACCTGTTGTTACAGATGTGTGTAGACCTAATGTCAGAAGTCGTTTGGTAATTTTTTATTCAGTTATTTGTAGAGGCAAATGCATGTAGCCTCCCATTTTCTGTTGACACCAGGAGCATCTTTCTCTAACACAAAGTGGGTAAAGGGAAGCAGAAAAATACTTGTATTACAGCATAACACATCATGCTTTTTTTATTCTTCACAGCCTCTCTGATTTAAATTGTCTGCGTTCTGTTGACCTCCAAGTCATGTTAGAAAGCCAGTTGCTCAGGCTTTTTTCAAGAAGTCCAGGGTGTAGAATTTCTTGCAAGAATTTGGTATGTTGGAGAAAGTTTTGCTTGCTACTCTTTAACTGAGTAGTGAGTGTATGATGAAATCTGCCTCCTCTCCTGATTTTGTAATGAAATAACATTTTGAGATGTAAAAGTGAAAGAAGAACTAAGCACTGAAGTTCCTTTTCTAGCTGCTGATGGGACAGTCTCTCCTTGGGTGTGTATTCTGAGTTCCACTATAGGCATCTCTCAGTTGAATGATCAAGACCTGGAAAGATTTGAGTTTATTTAGCTTGGAATTGATGTGGTAGACTCCATTTCCTGGAAAATTAGATTAGATTATGTGTGAAGCTGAGGCTTCCATCAATTAGAAAGTTACTTGTTGCCCTTAGTATGCTCTGCTCCACAGAACCCTGATACAGGATGGGAAAACAGAAAGCCAGAACTGAGGTTCATGAGGCCAGGTGGTTGTAGAAGTTTGTCTAATGATGGCTAAACCTTGCTCTGTATGTATTTTTAAAAATAAACTGTCAAAGAATAATTAACTTTCTTAAATACTTGCTGCTGCAAGATGCCTGCAGTTTGACATCCCTACTTGAATTCTGGTAAGGTAAAGATCTGGGGTTTGGGGGCTCTGTTTGTTTGTTTGGTGTTCATGTGTGTGGTTCTCTGTCTTCTTTATGTTAAGAGCACAATGGAGAAACAGGCATGTTCACAGATTTTACAGTCTACCCATTTAAATATAAAATATGCTGTTTCCATGCTAGTGTAATGGAGTAGTCTCTGAATGTATGCCTAACCCTTCCGTTGCTGTCCTTTGAGAAATCTTTGACAGCATTTATTCTGGGCATGTCTAAATTTCCTTTAAATACATTGAGTGTCAGTCAACTCATAATATTAGAAGATAGAATTAAGTGATTATGTGATTATTTTAGCGTGGGTGAAAGAGGCTAATATTTTGAATTGTGAGAATAGCAGCATGCTAAAAATTTTTCTGAGAACTAGCTGGATTTGATACTAGCATAAATGATTAGTCTGCACTCTCATTAGTCTACTTTGATTTGAAAACAGTTGTAATTATGTAAAGATGTGTTTAGGGAACTGTCTGTCTTTTTTTTTTTTTTCCTAGTACTCTCAGACTTTGATTTATTTTTGTACATTTTTTTAATGCCATTGTTCATGTTGATGGAAGCAGTGAACAGTTTAAACGAAGACTGCTTTTGGTTTCCAGCAAAACAGATCTTAAAGACTTGTGGTGGCAACTGTTTATATACTAGTCATTAATGCAAAATATGTTACATTGTTATTTAAGTACTATCTTGATCACAAGTTATTAAAATAAAAAAACTTTTATTACTATTCCCAGGCTTTCTCATTATATATTCAGCATTTTCAGGTATAAAAAATTGGGAAAATCCTCTTCTTCTTCCTTACAGCATCCTTAAGGACTTCAATGCCTGCAAATGTCAGAGTATTAAGTGTAAAGGAGAGCCCCAGCCATCATCGTACAGCAAGGAGCTGTGTGTGTCAAACTGGAAGGTTACATATGCTCCTTACCCTGAGAATATTTGTTGGTAAGAATCCTGTCTTACATCCATTTATTGATGATAAGGTGGGTTTAAAATGGGCACAGGAGAAACAGGGCTGAGTGTGTTTTTCTTTAACTCTAAACTAAGACTTTATGGAGTGTTTGAATGTGACTGATCTGCCTCTTTATTTTCATTACTGGTGTCCTTCATTGGCCTTGGGGAGGCCTCTCTGAGGCTCACTAGAGTTTTGCAACCCCAAAGTTAAAAAAATCCCCAAAGCTGCTTAATGTCTGTCTCTAAGTGTTCCCATTTTTTGAGGCTTGTGCATATTTACTGTTGAGATCTGAGGAAAGCAACTTGCTGAGTATCCTACAAGTACATATATGTTTTTTTTGAGTTGACATGGGATGAGTATAACTTGATCCACTCTGTGAAGTCTGGTCTGTCTTCTACCATCATCTTTATTGACTCAGTACATTTCTGAGATAAATACTCTTCAAATTAAACTGTTCCTATGCTGCCTTCTGTCATGCTTATAGGCTAAAGAAGATCTAAACATTTTTCAATTGCTTTGCAAATAACTTAGGGTGGGGTCAATATAATCCTTTCTTTGTATAACAGTAAACTTGTCATATTTCCAAAGCCCAACCCAAAACTGCAAGTGAGACACAGACATGCACAAGTTACTGTATTTCACCCGTATGTAATTTTTTTTAAAGCACACTTTTTTCTTAAGAGTAATTTTCTATTAAAATAATTAAGGTAATTATGCCATCAATTTCAAATAATTGGGACGTTTTCTCTAGTTTCTGCCCTCTCTGCAGTTGGGAGTAAAATACAGAATCTGTAACCAGTATGTAAACTACTGTGATTCTTAGCTGTGTCTTTTGCAGCAGTCTTATTTTGAGGTATGAATTAAAAATCTCTTTGAAGCTGCTTTGCAGGTATGGTCAGTTTCATGAGCCCTTTTCATGAAAGTGTTCTTCCATGTTTGTGTGCTTCATTTCCTCTTCCTTTCTTCAAGCACTGGACACAGGATTTTGTCAGTGATACTCAGTGGACTGAAGCACTTTGCAAAACTTTTCTAAACATCTCTAAGAGGGGAAGATGATGGGGTTTTGATATTTTGGCTTGGGGTTTTTTTTTCTTTTCTTCTCTCCCTCTTGAGGAAGAGGGAGCACAGGGATTTGCCAAGTTCACAAAAAGATGTGTCATAACTGGAGAGTTACTGAGCCCCTGTATCCCTGTTTTTGCTCTTCTAAATACTTGACTTTGGCTGGAGTTCAAATCATTCCAGTCCTTTCGGGAACCACTTCAGATAACACTTAAGAACTTTACATGTTTAAAATCCATGGTTTCTGTCTTAATATAGCAGAAAGTGTTTGTAAATTAATCTTTTTCAAATCACAGTTTCTTGGTAGATTCTGCCTCTGATAGCTGTTCTCCTTGCAGAAGTTCTCTGTCCCTTCTGTCTGTCTCTTCTTGTTCTATCTTTGTTTAGTACTTCTGTATTATTGAACAGTAGAAGTGTTTCATCCCAAACCTTAATTACATTAGACATTATGTTTGTGTAATGAAAGACTAAATATGTCCTTCTGCAAGCACAATTTATGTAATCATTCAAGAGAGGTTGCAGTTTTCTTTATTTCTAATAGCAACTGGAACTTGTGTAGTGCTTTGTTACGTAACTTTGAAAGCTCAGTTTACAAAAAAGCAGTGCCACCTGCTACTTGACAGATAGTATATATCTTTTTTAGCAGCAAATGCTTACTGCTTTCTTAATGTCCTTTTTATTTTTGCTTTTTTTCTCCAGGAAAAATCTTTCAGTGCATGGACTGAAATGGTGGTTTAGATGGGCTTGCATTAATTTGCTTCTTTTTATTGTGCTGTTTTTCCTTACTACTCCTTCCATAATCATCTCAACTATGGACAAGTTCAACGTCACTAAACCTATTCACTATCTTAATGTGAGTACTGCCACGTGTTTGGTGTATCAAACCAAAATGTTGGGAAACTGGTAGAAATTGCTTCATTGTCCTGCTGTAAATCTTTAAATTAAATTCAGGTGAAACTCACAGGACTGTTTTATGCAACTGCTGACTAAAAAACATACATCCAGGACTGGGTCTTTAGCCCTCTTTTATTCCTGGATAGCAGTCTGAAGTAATTTCATCTGAAACTTAGTATTATTAGAATATATTTATATATTTGTGGTTAAAAATTGCATTCCACATTTACATAATTCTAAATTTTGTAATCAATAGCTTTTCAAAAAATAGAATTTCAAGTCCAACTTGTATTTGATTTTTATGATAAGACAGGAGAAATTCAGATTTTAAACTCGAAGGTGAAATGTTTTTATTTTACTTACTAGGTTCAAAGCAAGATAGCATATATATCTGATCCTAGTTTGACTGCAGCTAAAGTCTCCTGCAAACTGTTCTTTTTAAGTACTTCCCCAAGCTAGTGCAAATGACACAAAAACTGCCTGTGAGACTGGACTTTTGTGGAATTTAATTCCCAATCCCACTTTGTTTTTTTGTCTTGCATGCCAATGCTAAGCACTCACTACTCAGTTTAAGACTATCTGAATATAATTTCCCCAGTTTATACTGCTATAATTTACAAAAAGCTAAATATTGCAGCCTCTGTTCCACCACGACTGCATTAAAATGTTTTTAATACTTACTCTTTCTTTTTTCCCCCAATAGAATCCCATTGTCAGTCAGTTTTTCCCAACGCTCTTGCTCTGGTCCTTCTCAGCTTTGCTACCAACAATTGTGTATTACTCAACTTTGCTGGAGTCCCACTGGACAAAGTAAGTAAGCTTTTCCTCTGTTTTTATCTTTTCAGCTGAATAACTGAAATAAATGAAGAAAGTGTTTGTCTTTCGTGGAGCTCTTAAATCCACAGATCTCTCAGAGCAGGGAATGTCATGGTCTTGTCTCTTTCTAGCATTATAACCAACCACACTTGGGTGTTTAAGTAATGTGTAACCCACACAGCAAGTGGAATCTAACCACATGATTTGCATATGCTTCCCCCTGCTCCCCACCTCTCTCCTCTTCCTGTTCAGTCAGAAGAAAATTTATGAGCAGGCTCAGGAGGTGCAGCTTCAACAGGAGCATGGGAAGGGCTCTGATTCCATAATGAGCTCACTCTCTGGGCAGATAGGACGTGTGGGTTTGGAACCCCTGCAGGCTGAGTACATCACAGAACCCTAGAACCCCACTTGACAGAAAGTGCTCCAACTCCTGCCATGCTGCTTATAAAAAGGGCATTGTTTGGCATGACAAAAATGGTCTGGATGTAACTATTGGTGCACAACTCAGTTGTTGTTGGATATTGTTAGTGGTGATCTGTAAAGATCTATGGGACCAAGGCCCAGCAGGTGTGTTGGTACAAGATTTTCAGATACAAGCAGAGCACTCCAGAGATCTCAAGCTCACTGACATGCTACTTACTTTGAGAACTCAGCACAGCTTGGTTTGGAATACCAGATTTGATGCCCAGTTTACCTACAGTCAGATAAAAGCACACTGAATCCCAGCTTCACTCAACTTCACTCAATCTTTATCCGTGGAGCTTCTAGACATTTCTTTTGTTTGTTTTGACATTTGAATTTTTGTACCATTCCTTTCTAAGACATCATGTCCAGAATCTACTGTTTCTTCATCAAAGTTTTATGCTTTTCAACAACTTTTTTTTCTGTAGTTACACTACACGCATGAGCTTTGAGCCCTTCTCAGTCAGTCAGAATAGTTTACCAAAGTCACTGGTGGGCACAGATCTGATTTCCAGCGTTGGTGTAGTTACACCAACATGTCTCACAGTGCCCAGGCGTTTACACTATCCTGTGACAAAACCTCTGTGGTTTCAAAGCCCTATCAGATAGCACCTTTAACAGTCTGAATTGTTTCCAGTGATCCTGGCAACAGTGTGTCACTAGATCCATGTTCCTGCTGCTCTGGTAGGGGTATTGCATTAGTGGTGACACGTTGTTCCTGAAGACTTAATGCTTGGCAAGGACAGTCAAGTAGGTTGTGTAAGTGTCTGGTTTCTTGGCAGTGGTGCCCCTTTACAAACTGCCTAATCCCTCTTGGCATGACACTTGGAGGGCTGTTTGTTTACAAGCTGCTGTATTTGTGGACCAGAGACAAGCTGTGCTTGTGGTGCAGACCTGTAGTGATGCTAATCCAAAGTCCAGTATGATGTTCATAAATGTTTTCCTTGCCCAGGAAGATACCAATAGATGTTTCTCCAGTGAGTATGTTGTGGCTGGGGAAGTCTGATGGGTGCTGATGTTTTCTGGGCAAGATCCTTCATATGTGGAAATCTTTCATATGAGTTTCTTACTCAGTGACTTTTTGTGTTGGTAGATCTGCAGAGAACAGAATAATGATGCATAAAGTCTACATATTTTTGATCTTCATGGTATTGATTCTGCCTTCCCTTGGTCTGACCAGGTAAAGAGTTTAACGAAGTAATGGTTGAGTATTTTTATTATGAGACATCTTCCTTGTGTTTTCTAGTTGATGTACCCCCACTCCCTCCAGTGTGGGTGGTTATATTGTCTTTATGCATTAGATTTCAATGTTCATTTTACATCAGAGCCCTTAAAGTTCCCAAAGCTTGATTTTCTACCAAGAGATTTAAGACGTAAGATCAGTGAATAATTGAAAGTTGCCTGTACTCACCATCACACCTGAGAATCCAGTTTCCTGACCGTGTCTTTGGGTTAGAATTGTCCTTTTCTTTCCACCTTTAGAGTACTTGTCTGTGTCCCTGGCTATGAGTGTCCATGAGTGACATGTATTTGTCCTATCTGTATAACAATTGTTAAAAAAGAATCATTTAAACTTTAGTATGAAGTAGATGTTTCTGTTCTGTTTGATTCTGTATCTTTTTTTCTTGTTTCCAGCAATCAGGAACTGTGATAAAGCTAAAGTAATGCTCAGATGATTTGATTAAATTCTCCCTATCCACTATCTTGATTTTAACTACTTAAAAAGAGAAGCAATTTTACACAGTATTAAGCTGTTGGAGACTGAATTATATTAATCATCTTTCTTTCAGCCTGGATTTTTTTTTCCGCTGGCTGTTTGACAGAGAATCATCTGATTCTGCAGTTAGGCTGGAGTAAGTATTGGCAACTCTTTGCTAAAGGAATAATAGGACTTTTAATGTTTCTTGCTGTTGACTAGCCCTGGTTAGTGTTTGCTGAGGGTTGGTGCTGTGTGGGATAATGTTGAGCTTCTGAACAAGGGGAAGAGAACGCAAGTGATTTTGCTATGAATAAATCCAGACTTCTTTCCTGCTAGCTAATGTATGCAAATGTTCAATAAAGAGACAGTTATTTTCCCTAAGCTTTACAAATTTAGTAGGTGACTAGAAAGGATGGGATGATATAATGCAGGTGAGAGGGGACCAAAAAATGTACTGAGGATTGTTGCATATCACAGACAGACAGGGGATCTTCCCAAGGGTTACAGCGAGACCAAATAGCCACAGCAGTTCTCTCTCTGAAACCCAGTGACTCTTGGTTTTCACAACATGTATGTTTTTACACCAGCGTTGAAAATTTGCAGATACTGGTTATTTTAAGCTCTGTGACTGTGGCTGGAGGGAAAGAATAGAATGCAATTATTAGGTCATAGGTTTCCAATTGCTGTTTCAAAATCAGTAACAGGAGGACAATTAGGAGTTACTAAGGTAGGAGAGACAATTATTCTATTGCAGTCTTATCTCATCTTGTGTCAGGTTGCCATTGCAGACATCAAATGATGTTCTTGTCTGCAAATCAGCCACCCATCAGATTGCTAAATCTTTCTGTGAATAGTTTATTCCTCATCTGAACTGCAGCTCAGCTAGGCTCTGATATACTATACTCACTGCTTTTTTAGCTATGCAGTATTCTTTTTCAACAAGATTATCAGAAGTCTTCTAGCTACTTCCTATGGTGTCTAGTGCTTAGGGATCTATTGCATACACGCTGTATTTGCTTGTCTGTTTTCCAGCCAGTGTCTCATGTCTTTCCTCCCAGATGTGTCTTCCTGCCTGACCAGGGAGCCTTCTTTGTGAACTACGTGATTGCCTCTGCTTTTGTTGGCAACGGGATGGAGCTGCTGCGCCTGCCGGGCCTCATCCTTTACACCATACGCATGATAATGGCCAAGTCCACAGCAGAAAGGAAGAATATCAAACAGGTACGAGAGCCCCTCCTTAGCCAGGGAAAATTAAATGCTTGATCCTTATCAGAAACAGTGGGAGGCTCCATCCTTCGTAATATTAATTCTCATCTCCTGACGGGTTATTTTGGGCCTTCGTTTCGCTTGTCCGTGAAGATTCGTATTCCCTTCTTTCTCAGCACAGATAACGGGGAGGTATTTATTCAAGTCAGAGATGGTCAAAAACAAAAACCCAAGCTCTGAACTTCAGGTATTATTCTCTTCACAGCTCGAAGTCAGAATTTTATGATTTGGATTTTATAGGATGATTCTGATTTTTAGCTTACAGTCTAAACTTCAGGGAGTTTTTTAATTCAAATCTCTCTATAGTTAGTTTCATCTGTCAGCCTATAGATGTGTACAACCTTAACCTGAACATACACCTAGTAACATAAATACTTGTTGCCTATATTCCATCTCAAGTGGTGGACTTCCAGATGGTGTGTCATCTTGCAGCTTGAAATTCCCGGTGTTACAATGGGAATTTAAGCCTTTATACAGCTGCCCCTGTTTTTATTTCTGTCATTCCCTTGTGAGTTTTTGGTTTTTTGTTGTGTGTGTTTGGGATTTTGTTGGTGGTGGTGGTGGTGGGGTTTTTTATGGATTGATGGGCTTAATTTTTAAAGGATTCTTTTAAACATTCACTTCTGTTCCATGTTATCCCTTGCTCTGGTTGAAATGGCTTATACAGATTTCCTCATCCCAAGAGGAAAAAGTGGGAATACTACCACACCAAAGCTTTGGTATCTTAAGCTGTCCCTACTGCAAAAGCCTACACAAGGAACAGTACAGTTTCAGTGGAATCTGCAGTGACATGAAGGTTCTGAGTTTGGCACAATTGTTTGCTGCCTTGTGGTATTAAGGACTTGCTTCTTGTATATGCAACAGATTTGCTGAGGAATTACTTTAAGGCAATGAAAGAAGCAGCATCTTTTCTGTATGTACAGATACTTAAATGCATAATACTTCATCTAACTATGTAATTTATGCCTCTTAGGGAAATAACTGATCTCTCACAGAGAGAGAATAAGAGAAGGTGAATTGCTGTGTTAGTGAATCTATTCTTAACTCCTGACACATTGATGGATGACTTGAGGGTTTGGGGCGTTTTGTTTTTGTTCCTAGCAACAAGCATTTGAATATGAATTTGGAGCAATGTATGCCTGGATGCTGTGTGTGTTCACTGTCATCATGGCCTATAGCATCACGTGTCCCATCATTGTCCCATTTGGTAAGTTTTCTGATGAGCTGTGGGCACTGTGGGAGCGAGATGGGGCATGTGGGAGGTTTGGAAGGCCCAGCTCTGCATTCTTATTCCAGTTCAATTGCTGATGATCCTTAGGACTTGGATCCAAGTTTCCTTCCTTTCTTGTGGAAGAAAGAGTGTGGAAGATGGTCTTTAGAAGTTGAAAGTGTGTTTAATGTCTATTAGATGCTTATTTTATTTCTACAATTTGAGTGTATTTGCTCTGGTGGTGGTTTTAGGGCTTCAAGTAGGTTTTGGGGACGAGGGGATTATTTTTAGCTCTGGCTTCTTGAGGTCTGGGAGAAGCAAACTGCAGAGGGTACCCGGCTTGGAAGTCTGCTTTAAAGAGCCAAGCTTGACTTGAGACATTCTGATCCTCACATCCTTTAGGCTTTTGTCCTAAAGTTTGTCTGATGTATGTACATCACAGTTGGACCAATACACAAAAATAAAAGTGTTGGTCCAGCAGCAACAGACTAGAAAGCTACATGTCCTTTACACTCCTGCAGCTCTTCTGTGTTGCAAACCATTTATCTGATAGTCCACATCCTGAATGAGGGTGAGAAAAGGGGCTGTGGTCCTTGCTATGTCCTGTGCTATGGACAGCTGTATGGTCCATGGTGCTGACCCACAGGCATGTGACCTAATGACATGCTGGCTGCTTTGCTGGGACATGGTCTTGGTGAACCCCATAGCTGCCCTTTGACTGAAAAGTAAATGCTGTACTCTCTGATAGATTTGCTGGCTTAGAAAACCAGTGAAGTTAGAGTTCAAGGCAAGTGGGTGGACACAGCTGCCCTGTGGTGCAGATGGTGCTACAGTCCTATAGGGCCCTGAGAAGGTCTCCAGATCCAAGTCACAGACTAGTAACTAGTTGTTTAGTTGGTTTATCTCTGTGCCATGAATGAAACAATATTTCTGCCTCAAGTTGCCTATATATCTGGCCTTGATTACCTCCTTCTTCCTGTATTAGCCATTAAATGCTGTATGCAAGATACTTAGCAATCTGTCTGGAGCTCACGGACAGTTGTCCTTCTTTAGTGACTGTGACATGATCTGTCTTATTTTAGTTCATCTTTCATTCACAGAGATTTTAGACTGTCGTAAGAATTACAGAAAAAGAATCATTCCAACAGCTACAGATACTTCCACTTGAGATCTATTTATCAGACATAAGCAGTACTAAATAATTTTATATAGTTGGTATTTTTGTTTTCTAATTCAAAACTTTACAGAGCTAGATGCAAGATAATTATCTCAATTAGATATTGTTCAGAACTGGTTTAATCAACAACCTTATTATTGGGAGAATGTGGCCAATTTTTATGTAACAATGTAATTGATATTTACTTACATTTCATTCTGTGTGCAGTTGTAAATATCTGAATGTGCCACTGCAATACTAGAGCTGTTGGAATTCATAGCTGCCACAGCAGTTGCTGGCTGTTTTTTGGGATGAGGAATAACTGACTTGAAAGTGCTGAAGGCTGAGTGGCTAGTTAAGTCACTGTCAGACCTTTCTTCCTTACCAGTACAGTGATAGAGGAGTTAGCAAGTCTTCCCTACTGGCTTGGCCTCATGTGCCAGCCCTAGGAAGGAGCTCTGGGTTCTCCTTGGGAGCACAAAGGGCACTACAGAGAAGAGCGTGGAGAGGGGATGGATGGGGATGCAGCAACCTTGGGAGCAGGTCATACAGCTGTACCCCATTCACATTTGGGCTGTATCCACCACTGATATCTACATTTTCAATCACTTGGTTAGTGTAGATCTCCTCACAGAATTGCTGCTTTTTATCAAGTCTCCAACCACCTCTCCTGGGCTCTCCCATTTTCCCTTCCAGGTTTAATATACATACTCCTGAAGCACATGGTTGACCGTCATAACCTTTACTATGCGTATCTCCCTGCCAAGCTGGAGAAGAAGATGCACTTTGCAGCTGTGAATCAGGCCCTTGCAGCTCCAATCCTCTGCCTTTTCTGGCTCTATTTTTATTCATTTTTGAGGCTAGGTAAGTATTACCTTTCTCCACCTAGAAGCTGCTCCCAGCTCTCTTGCCAGCCTCCCTAAATTAGATGTGAAGTTTCAGAAGCTTCCTGGGCTTTTCTTTTTGCTTCCATAAAGGGGAAGTCATGGTGCTACCTGGCACTATACAAGAAGTACACAAGATTTGCAGCTTACTCAAGTTTGCATAAGATTCTTTGATGGGGATTTCTTCCGTTTACAGGAGATTCCTTAAGTCTATAGAGTTTGAATTGTCCAGTTGGGCTTTGGAGTGACAGACAGTAAAAGTCATTACATAAATCAAAGCAGTCTATTCAGAATTAGCTTTCTGTAGTAAGATTGCCTGTGGCTTCACTACCTGCATTTGTGTAGCCTGTGCATAAGTTTAATTTGCCCCGAGTGAATTGGCTACTGCCTCAGTTGTACAGCTGGCCAACATTTTAGCTTTTTTTCTTTCTATTGTTAGTCATACAGAGTTCTGCATCATCCCTCAAACTTTACATGGAAGACTGCAGTGAGATGGGGACTCTCTTCCCCATATTGTAGTTTAAAACCTCATGTTTCCTGTGAAGTTTATTTGAAAAGTAGGGACATTCTGTGTTTTGCAAATACTGGGCATTGATTGTATTGGCTGTGGTGTATTTACAGCTTTCACATCAGAGAAGGTAGGAGACAGCTCATGGCTTTTTATCCATGATACAGGAGGAAGCATTTGGCATGGAACAGGGATGTCAGTGGTGGTGGAAGGAGTTGAGTTTCCCTTCTTGGGAAGGAAGCTCCTGATAGCTAACCTTGTTGTGCCCTGATGACAAATGACCATGCATTGTGTTTTTCTATCATGCCAGTAAGTCAGAAAGGCAGGCCTTCATCTAACTTTAGTTATAGCTAAAGCTATAGGGAAAGCTCCCTGTGGGTGTAAGAGCCATTTGAAACTACTGCTTCAGGGTGTCCTTGGGTTTGAGCAGATGTTCCTGCATTACCGGTATGTTTGAGAGCTTGTTTTTTCTCTTGTTTTGAAAGCTGCATTTGAAACCAGGAAAACCAAGAAATCTGTGTCTTCTAACAGAAGAATTTCTACAGCATGCTTTAGAAAAATCAACTCCAAACATGCAGCAACTGAGGCACCTTTAATTGTTATGAAGGAAATCATGATTGCAGTAAAAATTAAATCTTTATAATAATGTTTTCTAGTTTTGCATCTGTGGTAAAACCATAGCTTGCCACACCTTACTAGTGGAAAATACAGTCTGGATTACCCCTTTTGGCTGGATAAGTGTAGAGGGTTCTGTTTACAGGATGCTGTTCAGTGGTTTGTCAGTGCACAGGACAGTCTGAGAGGTAGGAACTTGAGATTTTTATTTCTTTGCCATTGATTTCATTGCTGCTTCTTGTGCCAAAGAGAAGAAAGGAGGGGTAAGAGTGCTCTGCTTCCTTATCTGCAGAATATGTCAGTTTATGGTGTGAAGCTTGATTGCTTAGTCATTGACTTTTCTAGTTTGCCTGATATGGGTGTTTCAGTCTGGTTGCAGGGTCCAGTGTTAATACTCTGTTTTCTCAATCCTGATATTAACAGGAGGCTGGAAAGACCTCTGTCCAAAGTTCTCAGTCAGGATCAAATACTGCTTGACTGCACACAGAAGGTATTAGGCTGTACCAGTGTCATTTCCTTCTCAATTGCTGTTTTCTTCCTCAGCTCTCATTCCATCCATCCGTCCAATACCTGCAGCACCCCTGGGCCTCTCACAACAGAGGAGGCAACAGTGCTGTCTGCAGTTCAACCCCCAGCTCCTGGGATAGTCACTTGAGTCCCATGTTCTCTAGAGCTGTTGGCAGGGATGAGTCCTGAGGACACAGGGGCAGGAAAAACTGATCTTGGATACTTTTTCTTCCCCAGTCTCTGCTATTTGCCTTGTGGTTCACACCATACATTGGCTTTGGTGTAGAGACACCTCACCAGCTGATAAATACTAATGTAGCCTATGCTTATAAAAACAAGCTCCTCTCAAGGACATTCCAGAATACCAATAGGGAGGTTTTTTCACTTCCCTATTTGGTTTGAGAATGACGTGTTTGTAGGGTTTTTTGGGTTTTGTTTCTCGCATGTGCATGGTGTTTGTCCCCTCATGAACACCAGCTAAAATGTAAAACTCTTCTATTCTGTGTCACTGCTGGGGTTACCACAAAACTGTTTGAGGCTTGGTGTTGCCTCTTTTGACTGAGGAAGCCTGGAAACAGCTACGCTTTGTGGTGGTGTTTGTTTTTCCCTAATACCTTATTCGAGTCATCTTTGCTGAAAAACAAGATTAATTTTTTCAGGATATTTTCATAGTGGATCTGGAGAATAAGAAGTCACTAATCATTGTAACTGCTTCCACACTAGGAGCCGCAACCATGCCATTGCCTATAGTTTTGTTGGACTCTCTCTGAACTGAAATCTAACTTTCAGATTAGTTCATATTTACTCAGTTTCTTCTCTTGTTACTTTTCTTGGACTCTTCCCAGTTCTGTCCATATTTTATTGTACACAAGACTGTTCAAGTTGAAGGCTCAGTAGCATCAAATTGTTTTGTACAGGTAGCAGATACTTGCCTTTTGTTTTTTCTTTTTAATTTTCTTCTCTTCCCATGATAGCATCACACTGCTTTCCAGCTTGTAAGCATCAGTTGTATTCTGCAGCATTACAGGATTGTTACCCCTCATACCTACATTTCATTTTTCCTTCCACACTGTAGTTATTTGCAGTTTTCTACATACACTTTTATCTTGCTGGTTCTTTTTTTTTTTGATCCTTGAAAGCAGATGGGGTGGTCTTATCTACCAAGATAATTTTGATTCTTTCCCTCCACCTTCTGAGGTGTTTGCAAGCCATCCAGTTTGGTGCCATCATCATTATTAATAAATGTAATTAATATTGCATTTCACAGATCATTTACAAAAGTATTTTAGTAGTGGGTCCAGAGTGGATCACTGAGGGAGAAGGAGAAAAATCACTCTTGTTTGTCATTCCAGTATTGCAGCAGCCTTTCTTGACCTCTACAAAAGCTGGGAAGGCACCCTGCTTGGCAGTTTTACCAGTGAAGGAACATAATGAGGTTCTCCTGTTTGTGGCTGGAAATGGGCTGCCCAGTCCTCTAAGGAAAAAAAAAATCCATGAGTCTTCTGAAAATGGGGAGGATAAATTAGGGTTTGTTTTGGTTTTATTGGTTTTTTTCTGCTATATATTTTTATATTGTATTCTCTGGATATTTTTCCTAGGCTTTAAAGCACCTACATCTATGTTTACCTTCCTCGTTGTCAACATCACAATTGTTATTTGCTTGGCTTACACTTGTTTTGGCTGTTTTAAGTACCTGAGTCCACTGAATTATAAGGTAAGTGATGAACACCTGATTGCTTTCAGCACCTACCTCTGTGCTTGATGTAGCACCAGCTGTTCCTGCTGGGCTGTCCATGCCTTCTCACTGGCAATGTCTGTTCACAAAGGTCCATCTGGTAGGATGGTTAAAGAGGCCTTGTAGTAGAGGTGGGCTGTTCAGCACAGTGGAAAGTCTGTCAGTGTCTGCAGGAACTGAGTCTGAGAGGAAAGAGGGATATGGGAGTATCCTGGGGCTGCATCCAAAGCAGTGTGGCAGGAGGAGAAGATCAAGGGAGGTGATTCTGTTCCACTCTGGTGAGACCTCGTCTGCAGTGCTGCAGCTCTGGGGACCCAGCACAGGAAGGACATGGACCTGTTTGAGTGAGTCCAGACGAGGGCCACCAAGTTCATTAGAGGGATGGAGAGCATTTCCTATGAGGAAAGGCTGAGAGAATTGGGTTTGTTCAGCCTGGAAAAGAGAGGCCTTAGGGGTGACCTAATTGTGGCCTTCCAGTACTTGAAGGAAGCCTACAAGAAAGATGGAGAGAGACTATTCACATGAGCATGTAGTGACAGGACAAAGGGGAATGGCTTTGAACTGAAAAGAGAGTAGGTTTGAACGAGATATTAGGAAGAAATCCATTACTGTGAGGGTGGTGAGGCACTGGAACAGGTTGCCCAGAGAAGGTGTGGATGCCCCATCCCTGGGATTGTTCCTCGACAGGTTGGAGGGGGCTTTGAGCAACCTGGTCTAGTGGAAGGTATTTCTGTCCATAGCAGAGGGATTGGAAATAGATGATCTTTTGGGTCCCTTCCAACCCAAACCATTCCGTGATTCCCTGTAAGAAGATTGGAGGAGAGAGTACCAGCACTGATCTGTCTCTGCAGGTTTTTAGGTACTTATCTCTGTGCATTGTTTTCTCTCACCATTTTGATATTGTCTCTCTTCTTTCCCCACCTGTTGCTGGTTGCAGATAGAAGATGCACAAAGTGAAAAAGGAAGCGACACAGATGTGCCAGCCATCCCAACACCTTCTGTAAGAAGTTAAGAGTTACTAATATTCTCTTACATTTCCTAGAAAAACTTAATTTCTCACCCTGCTTACCAAAGAGCTTGTGTAGGACATAAAAGGCTGAATGGACTGTGTGTTTTTCCCTATGCATGAGGGACCTGAGAGTTCTGCAGCTGGGCTCCTTGGCTGTTCCCAGGTGGTGTTCCAGAAGTACCTTCGGCTGACTTTTTAGGAGTAGTTGAGACAAGCTACTTCCAGCAGCTCTGTATGCTGTGTTCTGTGCCATGCACCAGACAGAGCCTCACATCTGGACAGCTGCCAAATGCAGTCAGTTTGCCACTGCTTTGATTTTTTAAAGCTGTGATGTGTAGCGGGTCTTGCTTGACATGTGCCTGGGAAGGATGTAGGACTGAGGTAGAAGGAAAGATCTCTGTGCCACAGTCCGCACACGCAGGTGCGTGTTGCACCAGGAACCCTCAGGGTGCAAAAGGCCTGAGGTGTAAAGCTGAAGAATGGGAAAAGGATGAGAAGAAGAGTGTCAAGGGGAAAAATAATCCTGGGTGAATTACCCCAGCGTTATACTTTGAGAGGCTACTAAAATCCTTAACACTTGTGATTTCAGATGTACGTCCCCCAAGTTTTGCGTCCTCACCCTACAGAAAGGACGGTGCTTGCCCACAAGGAGCAGCAGTCGTATGGCACCATGGACAACACTGCACAGGCAGAAGGAGACATGAGCTGTTCCTCCGGACTTGCGATTACCGAGCAGGCGTCAATAGATTCGCTGTGAGTGCTGAGGACTAACACAAGGTGGAGCACTTGGTCCAGGTTTAGGAGAACTAATTCCACGCCACCACCTAAGTATTCCGTTTTGTTTACGTAATCCGGCCTGCAGAAGAGGTACAGGAATAATTCATTGTGTGGTCTGCAGCTGTGCTCAGAGATTAAAAAACAGATGCCTTGGGACTGATTGTTTTCCAGACTGTCTAACAGGCGTGAAACAAATGTGTTGAACATGGAGATGCTGATCCTCAGGGACTTCACTTATGCTATCTCATCACTTGCCTTATGAAGATAACTTATGCTGCATATAGATGACTGGTCACCAAAGCAAATGCAGCTATTACGGCTGTCATTTATTTATTCAAAGTAATTCTTCTTTTTTTTAAAAAAAAAAACCCCACATTTATTATTTATGAACTGCTTGGGATGTGTTAAATCCTGAGACAATGCCACTTTTGATGAAAATGCTGTTTGCATAGGCGCTGAGAATGGTGTGTGGGAATCTCTCCTCTTATTACCTAAAGTAGTCAGCATAGGCTTGACCATATTACTTTTTTTCCTTGAAAGAGATGAGGGAATTACCGTGCACTTGGGTACTAGAAGTGCCAAAGCAAAAAAGGCTGGTGTAAAGAAGGGAGTGATTTATCTGATACTGTTTTTATATATTCTTTCAGAGGGCATTTAGGTTGTTAGTTTCTGTTCACTATTTTTAAGGGCCTTCTACAAAGTAAGTTCACCTGCCAACAATAAAGGATGTAAACGTTTTATCTCTTTTAATCTTGGGTCAAAATGATAGATCTCTGGGTTTTCTCTACAGTGGCAATTATATGAGTTGTAAGATACTGAGTTTTTAAAGTATGTCATAGGTGCCAATTTATTCTAAAGTGCAATGTGTCAAAGAGTTACTAATACTGAGCAATAAAACACTGAGTTCAGAAAAAATTCAGGCTGTCTTGATTTATTTATTCTTTTCTCTGTGTGTTGAAACAGTCTTTTTGCTATCTGCCTCACAGCATGGTCATGAACTGTTCATAAGAGCCCTTCCATGAGCCTTAGAATGACAGTTTGTCCCTTGAGAAATGTGAATATATTTCTCTAGGGGGTGAATCTTGGTGACCTCTCTGTAGGAGATAGCTTTGGCCCTCCCAAGCCCTCTGTTTTCCTGCTTGTTGTTAAACTGTTAGTTCCTGAACTTGACCTTTTCTAGCATGTTTGTGAAGCAGCTATGTCTTCTTTCATGAGAATGAAGGAGACTTTGTGCCATAAATAAGTGTGTGCAGATGTTTAGTGTCTTCCAGAGCTGGCTCCAGCTTCCTGAAACCAATGCTGAGCATGAGACCTGTTCTGCTGCAAGAAGGACCCTGCAGAGCTCTGATCCCCCTAATGGCAAGTCCATCCTGTTAGTTGAAGGTGCACATAACTCCTGGTTCTTAAAAGGTAAGTGAGGAGCCTTGTTTAGTGGGGAGCATGGATTTGTGTCAGACTGCTTTATACTCTCACTTCAGTGAAGCAGTTTAGGTGGGGAATTGTGCATGTGAGTGTGCCTTTTGATTTTTAGCAATCGAGGTGTTCCTGTAGGTGGTGTGTACCTTGGATACACACTGCCATGCAAGGTTAGAATTCAAACCAAGAAAGAAGAAAACCACAGACTCCACGTTTTTTACACATCTCAGAGTTTCTCATACAAGTGTAAGGTTAGAAGGAAGAGGCAGCCTGTTGTGTTAATTAGATCAGAAGCCTGTGTTCCATCTCATTTCTAGTTGCAGTACCCCATCTCATACAGGTGTCTGCAGCAGCAATGGATGCTTGTGTGTGTACTAATTGAGGAAACAAATAAATGATTCAGCTACCACATTTGACCTGTTTACTCTGCTGACACTGGAATTTTTATGCTCTGTGATATAATTTGCTTTCTGGAACAAATTATTTTTGATTTTCACTGTGAGGTTCTCTGTGTCATTGAGGACAAAAACACCTTTAATGATTTGATTCCCTTTTTGTGCTTGGAGGGATGCTGAACCTTGGTAATGAAGCTCCTTATGGCTGGCATGAGTTCAGTTCAGCTCTCCTGTGAATTTGAATAAACCCACCTCCAGTCTTGCTGAGGCACTTCGGATATAGGATATGGAAAACCTACTAGATATTGGAAAGTTACATCTTGCTAAATAGTCTTTGTTGGCATCTGTGGAACCAGTTCTCATGTCTAATGGGGAAACCACCTGCCTGTTTCACTTAGCATGTAGCAGCCATTCTTGCTTGCCACTGTACTCTGCTGCAGCTAAACTCACAGAAAGGTCTGTGATATTAGGGCATACACCAGTTGGAGAAAAGGCCAGGATCACCTATTAGTAAATTATCACAAGATCTCAGTGTAGCAACACAAATTACAGGCTGGTTTATCATCTCTGCTATGTTGTGCTTGCTTCCCTAGTACCTTTTGGGTCTCTCTTTGAGAGCTGTAAGTAATTAGGAAACTGCACTGGCTCTAATTCATTCCTTAATGCTGGTGATATCTCCGAGAGGATAAAATTAGATCAGCCCAAGAAACTCCTTGCATTCCTTACTGAGCCTTAGAGAAAAGCTGAGGGATGGAAGCCTCAACAAATGTGGATATTGGCTGCACTGTATTTGAAATTCATATTTAAAGCCATGGCACATTCTTTACTGTTCTTTTTATAAACCTTTTGGCAGGAAGCCTAAGCAAATGGCCCAGCTGGAGTTACTGATTGTAGCTCCCAGAAGCCATATTTGTTGAGATCCAGCGCCTGCTGCTTGCCTTGCATTGCTCAGTTGGAACGACGCCTCCCCCACCTCCCTCCGTGCTGAGTCCTTCCTGTGGTTTAGCAGCCGCCACCAGCAGTGCTCCCAGGGAGCAGGAATCCCGGGCAAGTGACACTCAGGCACGAATCAGCCCTGCAGTGGGCTCCGTGCTGGGGTTCTCTGTGACACAGCTGAGGGGGCAGCCCCTGGCGGTTCGAGGAACGGAGCTCATTTGATACTGTACAATTTAATGCGCTTCTGCAAAGGCTTCGGTAAAGATGAATTTCTTCTGTAGTGAAGAAAATGCTACATGGTATGCTGAGACTCAAAAACCTTGGCTTGTTTAGATGTATGGAGCTCTGTGCCAGTTAGAGCTTATTCTGTGTGTGAGGCCAACCTGGCTCGCCTCCAGCCCTGTTACAACACATCCCCAGCACCCAAATTATTGCAGTTTCTCATTTGCATTAGGTGCACATGTTCATGCTTTGTTTTCCTTTTGGGCTTTTCCCATATCCCGAGCCAAAAGCAGCTCTTTGTGCTGGCTAAGTTTCCAAATCCTCCAGTGTAGCACTAGACCTTGTTCTTTCTGTCTCTTCACAGAAATCCAGTTCCCAGCTCTGCTTACTCACAGATGCTGGCAGCACAACTGAAAGCTTTCTTGTGTCTATTCTACAAATAATTTGTTTATGAGTGTTTGGAAGCCTTTTGCTGTTCTGCTCTTCAAGAAGGTGGGCTTGTCTTAGAAGCTGTGGAAGTTTTCTCCTGGCTCTTAGTGAAAATAAGGTGAGAGGCATGGAAGATTTGGGGAGAAGGAGTCTTTTTCCACCACTAACATAAACCCAAGTGTGTTGAGTACAAAGAAAAGACATTTTATTATCTCTAAACTGCAATAGTATAAGGAAATACACACTTTCAGTACCAAATGATGGCCAGGATCATGCGCCTTATTTTCTTAAAGTGGTCTTGCAAATTCCTTCTCTGTCTTATGTAGACAAGACTTCTTGAATAATTCTGCTTGTCACCTGTCTGCAACAGCTGCAAGTGCCTGTTTCAGATATTTCAGAGGTACAGAAGTTGTTTTTTTCTTTCTGAGGCCAGCTAAAAACAGAAAGGAAATTACCAAAGGGGAGAGACTGAAAATTGGGTCATTATAATGGAACGTTCTTCCCTTTAATTTTTTGGTTCTTGGGTTAACTCTTGGCTCTGTCTTTATACCACCCATCCTGTTAGAATGTAGCATCTCAGCTGCAGCAAGTGCAGCTTCACAAGTTTTCTGTGCTCAAACAGAGCTCCTGGGTTGTCCTCACTTTTCTTTGCCAGAAGACTCAGTAGCCTTTTGTAGCTTGGAGGGAATATATCAAGATCAGCTGTCTTTTTAGAGTATGTACCATAGTTAGCCTTTAATACTTTTGATAAACAAAATGTGGTCCCACAAGGTAACTGGTGTAGTGTAAGAACCTGCTTCTCCCTGCTCAGTGTCCCTCCATTCCTAATCCCTTCCCACCAAGAGCCTGCAGCCTCCATGAGGGGCTGACTCTGGGCTCCTGGTTGGAAAGAAACATTGCTTTCCTGGAGGAGGGTTTCTTCCCTTCTGCAGCAGCTTATTTCCTGCCTTCCTAGATGTGTTCCAGTATAACATGTATCTGATCTTCTCACTTTTGGATGGATTCAAAGTCCTGTCTCACAGCTTTCAACTTCTGTGGCTGGTGACATGTAATGTTCTGTGTGTTAAGTAAGAATTTCACTAACTTAACAAGCTAAATACGTTTCCAGCCTCAGTTGTGGAGGGAGTTCTGTTTCTGCTAAAGTTCTGGTTTGGAAATACCTCCTGATACAAAGTTTGTGCTCTATAGCAGTCCAGAGCTTCATCCTATTTATCTGTCACATCTTAGGGAAATGATACATGATACATACAACACAGACAGGATAGCATTGTTCTAGGGCTTTAAAACACTTTTATCTTCCAGACTGCAAGCTGATGATTACATTTGGATCTTGAAGTAAAAGAGCTTTTCCTGAGAAGTCACCGAACAGTGGTTGCAAGATCTGATATCTTTGAATGTTCTGTCCTAGATCTGTGTGTGATATTCAAGTGGAAATGAGACTGTAAATAGCTGAGGAGAGAGGCAAATTTTTGTATCTGCTTCTAATTCAGTGGTTAACTAAGTGCTGGTTAATCATTAATGAAGGCACTCTTCTCAGAAGTGGTGTTGAAGAGAGAGTTCTGGAAGTCCAAGGTATGGTATGTCATAAGGTACTCCTGAATTAAATAGGAGCCAAAATTTGTTGCTCTCTGATTCTTTACTGCTGTGAACCTCCCATTTTTCTGCAGTGACACAAAAGGTTTGTGAAAGTTTGTGATAGAAGCCAGCAACTGGTTTGGAAAGGTGTCTATCTGTTGTGCTTCTCTGATGTTTATTGACTTTTTTCTTCAAAAGTTGCAGTATAGGAGGGAGACTGAGAGCCAAGGGAGCATAAGAGAGATGTATTTTTGTACACAACTTGCTTTCCTTCTATATGAAAATGTTTCATGCATTTGGTGGTGGTTCATACTTGGCTTTTCAGACTGATTAGCTTTTTTATAGCCTGCTCTCCTGAAATGTGAAGCACCAAGTGGCTTCTTTCAAGTGAAGATGTTCCATGTCAAAACTTATTTTTAATTGTAAATTGGTTTTTCTTCCCTAAGGCAAATTATCAGTATTTTTTCCCCTCCATCTATAGACATAGAGAAATAAAGCCAGCAGCTATCTCCATGGATGAAAATGGAAAAAGAAGTAATTTAAAGAATTGCTAAGTACCATAATTTGGTTCCAGGCATTGATTTTTTTTATGACAGGATTCTAGATTTAGAGAATGAAGTAGGGTTTTCTTATTCTTTTATATTTGACATCTGTAACTTCAAAAATGTTTCTAAAATGGGAAAAAGTCATTCCGTTCTGAGATGAGAATCAGAATTTGCTGGGGAAAAAAAGGGCAAAAATTGAGAACTAAATCAATTGAGCACCTTTAAGAGGAATCATTTAAGCAATCATTTCTGTTATTTAGCTTCAAAAAGGAAAAGACACAGCAGTGAAGTTGGGACAATTATATCACCTGTGTCCTGCAGTGCGTTCTTCTGCTTAGTTTGTGTGAGATACTACTTAAACCCCTTTGTCTCTTATTTCTCTAAAACATTAGGAATATCGTGTGATCACTGCAAAAGGCTTTATCAGCCACCGAAGGCTTGGAGTGATACAAGAAAATTTCCACCGAGACAAAAATGCAGGGGTGGACCTTAGTTCCCTTGAGCCTGCACAAGAATTCCTAGAACTCAAGAGGTTCAAATGTGTTTGCATTCAAACCCACCCCAACAATGCAGGCTTGGCTGCAAAAAGAGCTTTAAGAACTGCTGGAAAATAAAGCTCTTCTTAGACCTTCCTCCCTTCGGGGAAGTTGAAAGGTTACTGAGCAGAGAAGAGAATCCTACAAGGCAGCAATGGCAATGGCCATAGTCCAAAAGTGAGTGGGACTCCTTTGGCTCAGCTGGAGCAGAGCTACAGCCCAAGCTCATGAAATCGAGCTGAGCAAGGAATGCCACACAGACACAGTTTTGTCTTTTCATATTCCTGTTCACCTTTTCCCCGTGCTGTGCTCCCCCCCACACTGATCATTGCAGTGGTTTGAACTACTGCTGCAAAGGAGGATTATATTTCATTTCGTAAGATGGAAACCCATCATTTAAATCTCTTTTATTGTTCATCATATCCTCAAAACTTCAGTTATTAAAAATTCAGTTATTAAACAGAGGGAGAGCAAGAGCACCCTCAGCATCTTTAAATCCAGTCAGGAAGGTATTTCAGAGGCTGGGGTTTGGACTACATCTAGCAAGGGGAAAGAGCTGTCACTCAGCACAGATCTGTTTATAAATACTGCTCTCCAAAAGACAACTGACAATTGTAATGGGGCTAATTCTTCTACCAGCATTGGCATAACACATCAGGGCTGTCTGGCGCTGCACAGGATATTTCTTCCTTGAAAGAAAACTAATCCTTAGCAAGATGGTTTTAGTGTGAATTATGTTCCTTGAAGTGCTATTACAACAAGTAAAACAAGTGGCATAATTTCTCAGTGTTTTAAAATAAGCTACCCTGAAATCAATATGGATTTATTCCCTGTCTCTTTCCACAGTATCCAGAAGGATTTTTCCATTCCTCTCTTCCTGACAAAAATGTGTCTTCATTTAATGCGTATTATGCATTGCACCTGCTGTAAAACAGAATGTATTTTTGATTGACTCTCTTGAACCCCAGTCCTGCCCCCAAGCAATTGCAGCTGACTCAGTGGTGATGAATAGTGCCTCTCAAGGATCTAGAGCTAACTCTGGTGCTAGGCTTAGCAGATTCTATTTTTCACTAAATGATAGTTTAACTTCCTTTATCATATGAAAGTGTGATTTCTATTCATGCTTTTTTTCATTCATAGACTGAGTAATGCCTAACTTTTTTGTTTAATGTACATGAAGTTTTGTCTTGTGTAGGCGTGTAAGAGGTCCAAAGGCTGCATATATTGGCTTGGATTTTTCAGGACAGTACGGTCTGCAGTTTAAAAATCAGAAGTCATATTTGGTTGTAGTGGGAGTTAGTTAAGCTGGAGCTGTATGAGAAGACTATGACCTTACTTGTGTTTTTCCATACCAGAAACACATACTTTCCACAACACTTCAGCTGGGGAGGCAGAGTGCAAGTTCTGTTTATTTCAAGTGGCATCTCCATGGTTCCAAACCCCTTATCCAGACTCTTCGTGGGCTGTAACTGGATAATTAAAATGCAGGATATAGGTCAGCTACTTGTGGTTTCAGTGTGGGATAAATGCATGTTTTGGAGCAAATTAATGTGGCATGGCTTTTAGGGCAGTAGTTTCTTTGAGCAGGGACTTTGGGGCAACTTTGCTCCAGAAATGGAAGCTTCACTAAGAAATGGCTCTGGAGCAAAACAAAATGTTCTGAGAGTTGAAGTGTCACAGGATTCTGGGTTCTCCTGAAGGCTGTAGTTACTCTTTCAGAGCCTTATTCCCAAGAAACAGCTTGGCAAGCCCAACAGCAGCACATTTGGCCTTGTTAGAGAACAATCCCTGCCTGACTAGCAGGTACTCAGCTGGCTTGAGTAAATAAGAACAATTATAACAGAGCAGGGAGTCCTTTTGTGCTGCTTATTGCCAGTGCAATAATCTGATACACAGTTACCTTGCTAACAGAAATGTTAAAACTATTTCTGATTATGTGCACCAAATAATTGCCTCTAAGCCAATACCAGAGTGCATCAGAAGTGAATCTGGATCCACTCAAGGTGGCTGTCAAATCCAAATCTCAGGCTCCTGAGAGAGTTGTTCGTTCCAGGACGAGATGCAGATGCTATCCCTAGCCCACAGACACCTCATTAGTATTAAGCCTGGCACTACAGGTGCTGGGATTGGCTGTTTTGCTAAAACCAGAGGATGATTTTGAAAAGGAGAGAGGAATTGGTGGCAGGTTTTACAGCTGCCACATAGCTGAATTTTATACTTTTTCACATTGTCATAGTGTTTCACTGTGCCTTTGTATCCAAGTCTAGGTAAGTAAGTGAAGGGCTCCAGCTGCTGATAGCTGTGGGCTTGAGGTTTGAGAAGTGTGATGTCAGAATTCAGAACAAACTTTGCTGTATATCAGATGTTTAATTATCATTTTTAAGCTTTTACAGCCTACATTTTTTAGGTCCAGATTTTTTTCTCTCTCAGACAGTAGCTAAACAAAACCATTTCTGTGCTGGATTAAAGTGTCTCAGTGCCTGTTTCCTGTACCCAGTTATACTGGCTGTGGACAGCTTGTGTCTGTAGTTGGCTGAAGTGCCCTTACCTGGTGTGCAGAGCAGGGCAAGGACATGCTCATGTACTGCCTCTGTTCATTATCATTGTCTCCGAGTGCTGAGCACTGTGAGGCACATTTAAAAATAGAAAGGTTCTACAGGCAGTTGTTTTTTTGTTCAGCTCTCACTGATGACTGACTGAGCCTGGATGAGCTGCTGTAACGTAAGACCACAAAGGAGAGTCCTGATGTGCCTCGTTTCATCGAGGTTGGGCCCCTTCAAGCAGATTTGCTCCAGAAGAGAGAGAAAATGCTTTGAGCCTTCAGCTCCCATCTGACAGCTGGTTTGGCAGGTATCTCACAGCAAACTTCCTTCCCACCTCCTTTGTCAGCGTTGTGACTGAGCAGTCCCTGGGGAAAAATGCTCACTTATATCAGTATGTGGCAGAGCTCCCTCACACCACAGCAGATGTCTGCATGTGCATTAAAGATGAGAGGGGATGATCTCCAGCTCTGAAATATAAGGCCACACAAGGGACAGAGGAGAGGCAAAATCAAATGGTCTGAGATCAAGACTTGTGCAGGAGGGTGTGTAGTGGTGCCTGTAAACAGATGTCTTTGTCAGAGGTGAGCTGATTCCTCCTCAGTAAGCAACATTATCTCAATATACAGCACCTGAAACAAGTTTGGGGATGGGTCTTCTCTGAGAAGAGTCTAATTCAATGTGAATGATTCTGTGTTTTCTTACTGACTATTCAAAAGAGACTCGACTGAATCACTCGGTGTTTTGTAAATGAAAACAGAAATCTTGACTAATGAAAGCATTTACAAGTAAATGTAGAATTAGTGCTCACTGCTAATCTGGAAGCAGATGAAGTCTTAGAGAATTCAAGTAGAGCTCCAGGTTCCAATCTAGCAGGGAGACCTGACTGCTCCTCTGCCTTTCTTTGTGGGCACCCAGGCACAGCAGGCAGAGGCAGGGGAGCGAGGGGTCTCCTCTCTGCTCAGAAAGCTGACCCAGGCTGGTCCATCCATCTGCCCTAACGATTTTCTGTCGTGGCTGATGGTGGCTTTCAGCACTAGGATTGTAATGTGCCCAGCAGGAGTGGCCACTGGCCTTCTGTGAAACAAAGTACGTGGTATGCTTGAGCCTAAAGCCCCATGGGATGGAGCAGGGCTCTGCTGGAGCAGCTCTTATTTAACAGCTTCCATTTCAATTCATACTGCGACATAATACTAATCCATGCAAGTGTTATTGGTAGATTATATTTCCCTGTGCTTGCAGAAGTAGAGAGGTACCTCAGAAGTGACTGCAGAACAAAACCAAACTGAAATCAGTCATCTGGATTTGGTTTAAGACTGTTTGAAGCTCAACTGACACACTAGGGACAGTTGCTGGCAAAACCATACAGCCCTTCAAGTTCAATATTCTTTGAGCAGTTTGCCTTCAGTCTGATCTTTGTGGCAGATGCAGTAGAGAATTGACAGGTTCTGAACTGATGCTTCTCTTAGCTGGTACTTAGCAAAATCTCAGTCATTAAGAATTTAAAAGAAACACACAGGAATTACTCAAATTTTTAATGCAAGTTTCTTTTCATTTTTATTTAATCCAATTTTTATTCTTCAGGAACAGGTATGTCCAATACCTTGCAAAAGCAGTGCAAAACCACAGTGTGTCAAGCTTACCCTGGGCTGTGTTTTCAGGTAGGAGTAAAAATTCAGTGCAGAGGTAGCTTGGGCTATAATTACCCCTACCCAACCCCTCCTTCTGGTCCAACCTCCAGGCACCTGTGTGTTTCAGCTGCTCCTCCCATGGTGCTATCCCAGGAGCCTGGCACTGGGGAGTCGAGCTTCTTCACAGCCAAGAAGCTGCTTAACAGCCCAGGCTGGAAGGGAAAGGCAGCCAGCAGTAGACAGTGGGCTAAAAGTACTGTAGATCACCGATGCTGATTAACTCATGCAAGTTAGGTCTTGCTAGGCTGCTCCCCATTCTTCATGTGAGGAACTTCACACTTCCAGCAACTCAAGTTTTACTGCTGCCATGAAAAAAAAAACAAACCTCTCATAACAATTAAACTGTTAGTTATGTTGTAAGGTCTATATTTTAATCTCAAAGCAGGAGTCAGGAATACTACAGAACACATTCTGGAAGATAATCAAGTAATCTTCCTGCTACTTTCTTAGCCTAGCTGAACTAAAAAAGAAACCACAAACCCAACCCAAAATCAGTAAGTCCCCATGGCAATATCTCATGGAGATACACTGGATTTTTCTTGCTGTCCTCTCTCATGTCTGGTCAATAATAAGATCTAATTACATGGATTACAGTAGACTCAGTAAGCCCTGTACATGTGCTAAGCTAAAAGTAATTACCCTGCTGTTTGTTAGGGAAACTATTCCCTTTTCTTTTTCCAAAGTTGCTCTTTCTCTACTTTCCCAACAAATTGCAGAATATCCTTAGCAAGAAGTTCGGGTTCCTCCAAAGCTGCAAAATGGCCACCTCGAGGCATGAAATGGAAGGAAACTATATTGGTGTATTTCTTCTTGGCCCAAGCCTGGGGTGTGTGCATGACTTCATTAGGGAAGGAGGCAATGCCAGTAGGTACTTGTACTGTGAGCCTGAGAGAGGAGAGAGAATAGTTTTAATCCTTCAAACACTTAAATCTGCAAGAATTGAAAAGTCCTCAAGAAAATGTTGTTTTTAAACAGCTGGGCACACTGTTGTTAGGCAATTAAAATTTGACTTCCAGATCCTAAAATTGAAGACAACACTGTCATTGCTGAAGAAAAAGAAGTATTTTTTTGGCATACATTTGTATTAAGGCAACTTTGCAAGGGATGCAGAACATGAGAGTTTGAAGTATGGAAATGGAGAGGAGAGCTCTAGGAGGTGGTGGGCAACAAAGTGGGCTCGAGAGATTTACAGTGAAGATTACAACTCAGACGTGTTGAGCCTGGCAGGACAACTGGAGGTAGGCAGGGGAAGAACTACTTCAAAGTGCTGCAAAAGGGAAGACAGGAGAAGAAAACAGAGAATAAATCTGACTAGTTCAGAAGAAACACTTCTGAATGTGAGACTTTACCCTGTAAAGTAGCTCTTGCTTTTAAGTGGCACAAATGCACTCTACAAAACATTCTGTGCATTAAGAAGTGTAAGGAAGCAACTGAATTTGAGGGGAAGAGTCTTAGAAAGTGGCATGATCAGTGCTAGTTATAAGAGCCACATTTTCTAGGTTTAAATATTCCATACACATAAACTGCATTGTCAGAGTGACAGACTTTAAAAATGTAGATACAAAACATGTTGGGCACATAACCACTGGAAGCCTGAGATCAGAAGTGCCTGATTTCACTCAGGACTTTGGGGCTCTTTAGGCACACAGAAGTTCGTGCAGCTCATCTCATGTACGCAGAACCAGAGCAAGATGCTGCCCACAGTGTAGCCACAACAGCTTCAACAACTGACTCAGCCTCCTGAGAGCATCATTTCACAGCTAAATAAATACCACAGCAGTAAGCTGTGGTTGCAAATACCTCAGGGCAGGTTTAAGCCTTCGCTAATACTCAAGTTGACACAAGTATATGCAAACCAAGCTGCTGTCTTTAGTGTCTGGTCAGAGGCACATCACTCTCACTGGCTCCTGAACTACCCAGTTTGTCAGCGTGCTGAAGTTGCTTCTAAAGGTAGGATTGAAATCTTTTGCAGGAACAGGTAAAGTGTGTCTGGAAAAGTACTAAAACTACAACCCAACTAAACTAAACAAAACCAACTGCGTGAGTCAGTCACAGGCTAAATTAGTAGCTGAAATAAAATCTGGAAACACGTGGATACACCATGAATGGGGGCCCTCAAGCAGCACATCCAGTCAGGTCTCCTTACTGATGGTTCAGGATTCCTACGTAATTACTGTATTTTCCAAGCACAACACAGTTCATCAACTACTAGGCCTGTCCAGCAGTGTTTTTCCTCAGCATTCAGAAACCTGCAGCATCTATAAGGCATGAGCAACCTGTCTGCAACCATAAAATTAATATCAGGGCAGTATATTTAAAGAGAAAAAAAACCCCACTTACTTTTCATGTTTCTGTGTTCCTATCCCCTTCTGCAGGTTTTCTTTGTAGAAACGCATCGAGGAGACTATACAGCCTGACACCCAGTAGATCATGATATTGGTGAGCAGATCATCCAGGTTAAACTTCCTGAATAGGTAAGCCCAGAGATTGCTTGGTTAGAACCGAATAACCATTTGCATTACTTTAGCAGGGGCTTGATGTTGGTTTGGTTGCAAGAAGAAAAGTTACAGGAAAAAAACCAATCAACTTGGTTAAGAGTGGAGAGGTCAAGCGTACTCTCCCTCCTTTTGTCAGTGAGCAATTAAGGATGTTAAAGGCTTTCAGACACAAACTTGGAAGTGATCTTTTATCTCCTACACAAATGGCAGAGTCCGAGAAGCACCTTATGCTCCAGCATAGCTGTCTGTCCTGGCCATAGACTGGGAGGGTGGGAACGGAGCAGCACATGGAACAGCTTGTGTCATTTATTAATTATGATGTGAAATGCTCCCCTGAGCCTTGGACAGAGCCATTACACACCAACAGGTGCTGTAAACAGGGCATGTTTCACACATAATCATTAGCTGTATACAGGACAAACATTCTCTTCAAATGGGCCTTTCCATGACATGCCAGGTAGATCTCAAATGGGATTTCATCTCAGATTTCTGCTGCACACTAAGAATGGTCCTTTATGAGCAAAGGGTAGGTAGATGAAGCAATACCAATCAATCCAAAGCACATTCATAGAGAGCTAATTATTAGTATTAAAATGAATCACAAGTTGTTTCCCAGCATCTTAATTCAAGTTAAACTTTTAGATTTTGTATCCTAATAAGATTCTTCCCCCTAAGCCAGTTTTTAGTATCCAGAAGTGCATTTCTTTTCCAGGAGATCAAAGTGAGAAGGCAGTGCATCAGTCTCCATGGCCTATTTGCTTCCTTGCATGCTGTAGTTCAGCCCTGCCCCACCTGTGGCCATCACAGCCTCCCTGTGAGGTCTGAGGGAGCAGACAGACCTCTCTAGCTGTGACTCTGGGCTTAGTCACCTCATCCAAAATGGCCTAAGAGAAAAGGCTTACCTCTCTAGTCCTCCATCCTCTAAATTCTGGAATTCCAGATCAGTCCACAAGGAGAACTTCTCCAGGATATATGCAGCCAGTCCTACAGGAGAGTCATTCAAACCACAGCCTGAAAAGGAGGAGGACAATTAAACTGAAATTGTGATACCCAACCACTGAACTCAGACTGTTAGAGAAGCAGCCTGTTACAATACAGGAGATGTCACTGCACAAAGGTGCTCCAGCAGCTGTGTGCTTAAATAAATAAATAAAGCAGTGCAATGAGTTTCAGCCATTTAATGCTGAACTGATGTAACAGTATTGGATTTCTGCCTGCTTTTTTATTTTTTCTGGTAAGCTAATAAGATTAAGCTCTATGTGCCAAGTAGGGTTTGCTTCCATTAATCTGGAAGTTGTCATGTATTAAAAAGCATTACAGGGCCAAACCCCACATGCCTACACATGACCAGGAGGATTTGCAGCATTACCTAACAGCAAAAACATTTTAAGGATTATTAGAAAGTCATTAAGGAAGAGCAAGACCTTACTAGAAGTCCATCTTAACTAGCAATAGCCAACTGACTTCATGTCGAACAAGCCTTAATACAGTTTTTATAGTTTGTTTTGCTTGGACAGAAAAAACACCCTTGCACCTGGAACTTCACTCACACATCCTAGTGCTGTGATATAGAGGGACCATAAACTGTCCCAGCTGCTCAGCAAAGCCTAAAAAAAGCCCATGCCAGAGGAACATCAATATATTTGAAGTTCCACCCATGCAACCCAACCTTCCTGAAAGATGCCTAACATTGCAGCTGGCTCTATTTAAACATGACACTGAAATTTCAGTTATCAAACCACTAATATTGATAACTGAAATAGCAAGTGTTTGAAAAAGTTGTATTGAGCACACTTTTCAGATCTGCTGAACCAGACAAACAATAGCCTGTTCTCATCTACCTACTGTGAATAAAGAAGAGCACATCTGTTAACATAGAGGAACATTTGACATTGATCCCAACAGCATTTGGAATACAGGTGCTGCCTATTTCCCTCTGTGGAAAATGAACCCACACTCCATGCAGGTTTCCTAAAGAGCTTCTTCCAGCAACCTTGTATCTCCTTCTTCAGTTTTTTGGTTTTTTTTCTCCTTACAGGAACCTGCCATTGCAGAGAACTCCTCTCCCCTTTGTCCTCAGAATTGCAGGAATGCTCCAGCTCCCAAAGCTGGTTCCCAGTCTGCACAGCCTGCTCTGACAGACCACACACACTGGCAGGGACAAGAGCATGGCTGGGCATCTTTCAGCTATCAGCTTCCCTCTCTTTCCTAAAGCACAAAAGACTAGCAGTTTTTAGAAACCAAAACTCAGTGGAAGCCAAATTATTTTAGATCCAGGAAATTATCATTTTGCCTACACATTTTAAGAACAGACATCCCTCTGTAGGTAAGCTTATGGAAGACCATTAAGAAATATTTTCCCTAGCTATGTTTTTAATAAAATCCATGAGTGAATTGCTGCTGCACTAAACTAAAATGTAGCCAGTATTCTTGACTCAGTTGTCTAATTCAGTCACAAAAAGACAGTTTTAAAATAGAAACACTTAATACTCAGATACTTAAAGTAGTTAAGCAATCTGACTAGCTCATCTAGAAAGAACATTCATAGCTACACTTTTCTTTCCCTTGAAAGTCTGCAAGTGATTCAGAACAGAGAGTGAAAAAGAAATCTGATTTTACTTCTCAGGTATTACTTATCCCTCTAATAAATAAGCTACACTGTGTGCTGAGACAGCTAAAAGCTTCTCACAGTTTACATCATTTGAAGGGGATCAATTCTCTGAGCAGAAATGCTCTTTTGCTCTCAGCGTAGCTGCATTTGAAATGGAATTACAGTCCCCAGTGACAGCAGAGGTGGAAAAGTGTTAAACAATCTATTTTATTTATGAAAACTGGAAATGAGGTCAGTGGCACTAAGAGCATGCTCAGTTTTGATGTGCAGATACACTGCTTCTGCATGCAGAAGTGAGTGCCGTGCTATGTACCCACATGTAACCCTTCCTGACTTGGACAGAGAAAAGGAGCCCCCCCTTCTAAACCTCCAACCTTCCGACTTCAAAGGACGAACAATATTTTCTGTGTATTTCAAGCCAAACATTTTGTTTCTATGAAAGCACAGCTGAAAATGAACAGATTAATTATTCTGAGCTCAAAAGGCTGGGGGGTTGTTTCTTTGCTTTACCAACAGTATCGGGCTTTGTAGCCTGTATGTGAGCATAGCCAGACTCCACCAAGATCCTGTAGAGCCCCTTTTCCAAGAAGGGGAACATCCGCCGAACGTCTTCCTCCTGGAAGCCAAAGAGCCCTGGGAGGCGGCGGCCCAGCAGAACAGAGAGCAGCTGAGTGAATCCCACCCTCGTAACCGAGGCCAGATTTAAGTGGAGACCCTTCACGTGGCTAAAAAGAAAAAACACAAAAAGCCCCACAAATTAATAATGTGATTCATAGTTGTTACGTTGAGAGTCCGAGAGTCATGGAATGTCCCGAGCTGGAAGGGACCCAGAGGGATCGCTCAAGTCCAGCTCATGGCCCTGCACAAGAATCACACCATGTGTCTCACAGCGTTGCCCAAAAGCTTCTTGAACTCTGGCAGGCTCGGAGCTGTGACCACTAACATTTAAAATGTTATTCACAAAAATGGATGTGCTTAAATTCCGACCTGCTAATTACACTATGACCTCAGCTGTACTTTGCAGCGTGGCTTTTCACAGAAAAATGACAACCCAAAGGGACAACTGTCAGCAATCAGCACACACTCCTGGGCACTAAGCCACAAATCCTCCTTTTTTTTTTTCCACAAGTACTTATCCCCCTTATCCCCACAAAACGACTGCACAACTGTCTGAAAGAACAAGCATATAATATAAACCAAGGTATGTAATTTTGGATCACTGCTTAACACAGAGCACCAAAGAGAGAAACTACACAGGACTCAGACAGGAACTCTCAAGTGCACAAGAAATAAAATTACTCACAGAATAAAACAGCTTTGCACACCAACACCCTACCAAAGGGCTACTCACCTGGGAGCTACCTGGGCCAGGTTGGTGCAGATGAGCCATCCCCAGTCACCACCTTGGGCATAGAACTCATTGAATCCCAGTCTGAGCATCAATTCATAAAACACAGACGCGGCGCTTACGGAATTGAAGTCTGCATTGAAAGAAAAGAAAAGAACACTTGTATTAATTCCACCTGCACTTCTGAGCCTGCAGCATTTATTCTCCACATAAAGGCAACACTCAAGTTCCTAAGAAGCTACAAGTCGGTTTCTCCTTGCCTGACAGACTATATGGAAGCCCCTGCACACCATCCAGGCAAGGTCTAGACAGCAAGCAGAAACCATGGGGAGGACCAAGTCCAGCATGTTTTGCAGACTAATGTTCTCCTAATCCCACCATTTGCACTCTCCCCATCAAGGGGTTGCCAGACTCCCTTTAAACTCCAGCTGAGCCCCATCAGAGGCTCAGAGCATCGTCCAGGGAGTGTGTTTCTATTTTAGCTACTGTGAGCACAGTCTCCTTTTAATGATAGTTGGAAACTCTTAGGTTTCCACTACTAATGCACTCCTGCACTTCACTAGACACTGACAGCATAAATTGTAAACAGAGAAGCAGAGAAAAGCAAAACCAACCTTCCCCACATCATTCACCTGCACACATAATTAGACACTAAACTCAGTATGACTTTAAATACTACCTTGCTTCAATTTGATGCAGCTCATGTTTGTGTAATTCAGAGCACAAACTGAACAAGCAGGTAATCTGCCTTGTAGGTAATATGAACTGATTTATTTCAGCTGTTGCTTCTCACCTACCCATATAACGCTGTTGAATATGGATTCAAAACACCAAAAAGGAACAGTAATAAATTAAATTTACTCTGCCTGCTCACTCATGGACAATTCATGGACTCAATTACAACTCCTGAGTTGTCACTTGATAGCTTTTTATAGTTCTTTTAGAATTATCTATACATTGCTCCAGAAACAAGTCAATGATGTCACTTGAAGTCACCCTCTTATCTCCCTTTTCCCACGACACACAGGATCTCTGTTTCTACACTGGGATAACCAGAAGTGTGTAGCAGGAGTTACTGTGCTGCTGGCAGGGGCTATGTCACTGTGAGACTGGGTGAGTGGTAGGTCAGTTCCTTCTCAGGCATCGTACCTTTTTTGTGGGGTGCTTCTGAGAAACCATAACCAGGGATAGACGGGCAAATGACTTCAAAAATGTGTTCATCGCTGAGGCCGTGGCTTGCAGGGTCCGTCAGGAGAGGGATGATTTTGTAAAACTCGTAAAATGAGCCAGGCCAACCATGAACCATTAATAGTGGCTTTGCAGCCCGGCCCTCAGGCAAACGAGGAGGCTTTACATGAACAAAATGGATATCAATGCCTGTAAAAATAAAATAAACAATTAGCATGCTCGGATTTACCATGACACTGAAACTAATCACAGAGCTCATTACAAATAAAGCTTTTCTGAAGTCCTTTTTTTTTTTGGTGAGGATGAAAACACACTGCACCTCTCTGGATACGTTTATCCAAGGGCCTTAAAGTACTTTATAATGGGCAATTAAACATCACAGCAGCTAAAGGAGGTTGGTGTATTTCTGTTTTAAAATAAATTGGCAAATTAAGACATAGAAGCGAAGCAATCTACTAATGGTAACACAGTGACTCAAACAGCTTGAAGGCAGAAGAGAGGGTTGTATCATTTAGTCCAAGCACCCTTAAATTTTCCCCAAATGTTCCAATATGGCACAGGATAGGCTTCAGTCAACCACAGGTTTTTCTTCCTGAAAGGAATACAGTTGCAACTGGAAGGCACCAAGAGACAGGGAATCCATCCCAGCGAGCAGCTATTTGTTTGGGGGTGTTAATCACTGTCCTCACTTTGGGCATGCTTTACTCTTCATTTGAACAGGTCTGGCTTCTGTCTCCAGCCACTGTTCCTAAATGTTATAGCAGAAGGAATTTAAAAAGCCTTCAGTAACTATTCTCCTGCTGTGGAGGCCTCCTGTAATCAAGTCACACATCATAGCTGCTGATAAACCAATCATGCCAAAACAAGGACTTGACAAAATGCCGTGCTAATAGACAGTTAATTTTTGTAATTCTTTTCTCCCTTTTGTCCAAAGCTTTCAGCATCTCCAAGTGAGGAAAGCAGAACAGGAGACTGTATTCCAGCACCAGTCTCCTCCTTGTCAGGTAAAAAGGTATAAATTGTAGTCCTGGTTCCTTTGTGATCCCTTCATTATATAAGCAGTGGGCTTTACACAGCATTGCACTACCCACTTCAGGTGAACTGCTCTACCTAAAACCCCATTCGGGGCTTTGCTTTCCAAGAAACAGTAATTTCCTTGATGCATTTAAGCACATTTTACTCACATCGACTCCAGTTCACAAGTGATCCCACCCGCTTTCACTGACTGAGATTTCCCCATCCTTGACAATTCTGTGAATCTCTGTATTCTCTGAAAAACTTCCAAGTGATGACAGAAGGTAGGAATCTGATATACAGCATGTTTGACCTTGTCTTTTCATGTCTCATCTCCGTAATCTTCCCTAACACTGAAATTCTCTTCCCAGTGCTATACATAGTGCATTGTCCTTAGTTGCTTCTCCCTTTCTTGTCTCAGATGATATCTTTTATTTTGCTTTTTTCAGGGAAGATTTTTTTTTGTTATATCTTTTTCAGCAGTAACCAAGCTGTATACATTTAAATAAAAGCTTTATGTTCTAACCACTATGTAACAAATCCACTTCAAATATTATGGCAAACTGTACCATTTGAAATAACACACAATTGTGGATGCAAAAGTATACAACATACTCTTAGGCTTGAATTTTGCCACCCTGAGAGACAATTGCCTGCTGTGCTCTAGACCTACAGCTGCACCCCCATCTGACCCAAGCACAACCCTAAACCAAGCATTTTGAAGCATCCAGCCTGACCAAGGTCCAGCACCAGCAGACCTTACCTGAACGGCCTCTTTCAACAGGTGTGTGTGCTCTGAATGTAAAGATGAAACATTCCCTCCCACCTGGCAGCGTATCAACCCCAAGGGAAAGCCATTCTGCATTCCTAGTCCCAGGAATGCTTGAAATGGTGTAGCAGAGCACATCTGTCCTGCCAAGCAGGGACAACCTGAGTAGCCCAGCTGAGGAGGCTGCCAGGCTGGATGGCATCACGGTGACAGTGGCAGCTGGGGAGCTACATGGAGCATGAGGAGACATCTGTGGGTATTTTTGCATGACTGCATGCAAGTCAGGGAACATGTGTACATCTTAAGATCCAGCTCTGTTTAAAAATGCCCGTGCTTGGCTCCTGTTAACACCAGCTGACAACCCACTCATGCATAGGGAATTCCATTTGTCATTCCTTGTCCTAAAGGCTTCAGTTACAATGAAGGAATTTCTTGCTGCTTCAGCAGTGATGCCAATGATCCATGCTAGGGCAGCCAGGGAGGGAAGGCCCATCCAACACAACCTGAGTGTTCTCACCACCAAGATCCCTTGCAGACAAGATTATGCATTACTGTTTACTTTTTTAAGGGAAAAAGCTACACACCTTGAATCTTGGTTTTGAACTGTGGGTACTTGTTGAGGACTTCAACTTGTTTCTTCCAATTGAACTGGTTTTTCCAGTAGGAGACAACCTTCCTGAGATACACTGAGTTAATCCCATAATGGAAGAAACTGTTCTCCAGTGGCTCAGTGAACCGAGCCTGGTCAAGTCTCCTAAATAAGTCCTAGAGAGGAAAAGAAAGAGACATTAAGACACTTGTGTCTGCCATCTTGGGCTCTATTGTGCATGGTTTCTAGCTATTCCCAAGTGAAATAAGAACAATGAAAATAACATCTCTAATTAGACACCTGTGCCTTTTGCTGATGCTCCATCAGCTGTTCCAGTTCTTTTCCTCCTCCTCCAGATGGCCTCCTTCCTCTTCCATTTACAGCTGTCTCAGTCTTTGTTCTGCAGGGCTAGATAACCCGTTTACCAGCCTGATATCCACACTCTGCTGACACTACTCTGGCTTCCCAGTTTAAGCCTTGTTGCCTTTCCAGGGTGCTTTGTTACCCAGGTGACCTGTGAGCCCAACTTCACAATCAGTGCATGGATCTGGCCCAAGCCTTTTGCTTTCCTTCCCAAATCAAGGGGTGGGATGTCTTCACTGGGAAACACTCTGAGGGATTTGCACAGAAACAAAGCTGGTGAAACCAGACTGAAAGTAAAGTTTCCCAGTCTAGAATAACTATGAAAGTGACCTTCCCACTGCACTTGAAGGTTACTGGGGATGGTGAGGATACTGGAAGAGCAGTCCAAAATCACTCAGTGGGGAAGGACAGCCAAGAGCCCCTTCCTACTGCGAACAGAACCACAGAGTAGTTGAGAGTGGAAGGCAGGTCTGGAAATCTAATCCTGCTCAAGCCTCAGTGGGGTTTAAACCCGAACAGCATTTTCTAACAGAGCACAGGGACAGCTCCCACTCTGACTCACCGAACAGGCAGTCTCAGCCTAGGCAAGATGTCAGTGCATAAACTCACTGTTTTGGCATTTAACACATGAACAGAAAGCATGGATTTCTAAATGGAGTTTCTAACATGTCTTTACACACATGCTTTTTGTCTACGCTCAACACCTTTTAAAAATACTTTAGCAATGTGCACTAGTGTAACTTTAACTCCCAGTTTGTATTTAAAATCAGAGTTTTCTACTAATGGATTACGTTGCAAGAGCTGTCATAATATAGAATTGAGTGTTCCAAAAATATTTGTAAGTTAGAAATTATCTAGCTTAATGTCTGCAGTGTAAGGGGAAAACATAACGGAGATCAGCATCCATTGATACTACCAAGAAGGGCAAGCAAAGTGTTAAAAACCCCAGGCCTTGCTAAGAAATTAGGAAGCTATTATAAATGAATAATATGAGCAATCCCATGAGTATTGTTTAAACCATGACTCCACACAGATCTATGAAATTGTTCAATCCCTAGCTTAAATACACACAATCAAAATCTTTCTATCCAACAAATTCTGCAAGTTATGTTTACTGTAATTACCACGGTAATTTAGTGTTGACCAAAGTAGACCATTAATTACAGAAGAATCAGCATCCAACACAGCTGCAAACATAAAGCACTCAAGAAAATGAGGTATTTGTAATTGCTTTGGAAAGAAAGGGGGGGAAAAAAAGACATTGTTCTTATTCTCATCCACACAAACTGAGCAAAGTGCACAAACAGAAAAACAGAGTTGAGTAATCTGGAATATGATTTTTATGTTTATTAGGCTTTGCAGAGTAGGTTTATTTACCAGCAATCTTGCAACAGCCAGCTGAGAACAGAATTGCACAGCAGCGTGTGAAATCTGCCTATCCATACCTACCTTCTGAAATACTGAGAAGTCCCCTCCCCCAAGACCTGGACATCATTGCTCACTCTCACAGATGTAACTATTGGTTCTTTTTAAAATCTACAAGTCCTGCATTGATTTGGCCATTTCTTATTTCTCTCTCCCCAGTACAGAGATTTGCTTACACTCAGCTCTTCTTCTGTCGTTTCCACCTTAAATGGTCGAATACTTTTATCTTCTTCAGTGTCAGGCTTTTGTCCCTTGCCCCACCATCCCTCTTTGAAGGGCAGTGTCTCTTCTTTCTTCTTGGAAAATAAGAAGTAGATAATGACTGCCCCCAGAGCCAGGAATACTTCGAGCAGCATAATGCCTGCAAGACAACAGAACTCTGGTGAGCCCTATCAGTTCAGGGAAACACGTGTACTTTGTAAAGCTTATAGGAGGTTATTCCCTTTTTAGACATGATCCCATCTACATGACATTCTGTCACTCACAGTGTATCAACACTTCTGTAAGATTTCAGAAACAGAATGTTTTAACCTATGCAACTCAAGCGGGGAAGAATTGTTTCAAATAAAAGACACCTAACAAAAACAGAACTCCAAGGAAGTCAAGAGATCACATGGCTTCGTAATTAGATAGTTCTCTGAAAAAACATGCCATGTTGGCTTCCTCAGTGGTCCATGATTGCTGCCAAGCTTCAACAGTGAAGGAGGCTTAATGCTTTCTTTTCCTCTGAAGCTCTAGACTTCCACAAATTCAAAAGCAGAGTATCTCTTCAGTCAGGCTTACACATCTACTGCTATAGATTTGTAGGGAAAGAAAACAGAGATGGATACACAGAATAAAAAGTGAAGAGGGAAAAGGCAGCCACCTTGTTATTCCCAGTCAGGCCGGCAGAGTCAGGTAGGGATGTATTTGCATAACCCTTGAACAGCAGTGCAAAGGGTGGCAGGGAAGGGCTGGTAGGACCTTCCCTTTCTTTCTGCCTCTGAATGGTTTTAAAGAGAAAGCCACACACATGCTCTCCTGGCTCTAAAATACGATCACTTACTTCCCCAAGTGATAAAATTCTGTCAAAGTGAAGAACAACCTGATTTCACAGCACATCTGCATATCCCAGCTGCAGGGCTGCTGTGCTTCAGTCAAACAGAACACCTTAGCAAAACAAAATCCATTTTGAATATATTTGTACTGTTTCATGCTGCAAGTAGGAAAAATACTCAGACTCCCCTTAATAATTAATGTTTTCAAACATGCCTTTAAGTATAAGAAATGTTTATAACGTGGTTTGGGCAACAGTACTGTCATCATTTTAATGCATAATTTTAAGGAATGTTGTGTTTCAAACATTCATTTGCTGGGGAACTGCTAAGACATGAAGTAGTTCAAAACTTCTGTAGGGCAAGGATTGTTTATGACCCAGAATGTCTTCTTTCTCTCTAGAGCCAGAAGGTTTTGTTGGTTTTGCTGCTACAGAGTAATTTGATGCTCTGAAATGGTTCAAAGAGTCATCAAGAATGCACCAAATTTACTCCTGGATCAAAACAGGAATTTTAACAGAAGTTAATGGGAGTTCACAGGATTACAGCAGGAATGAAACTGACCTGTGTGGTAAGTGTATTTATGTGACAGGACACATTTTAGTCAGCTTCTTCAATTTAATTTTCTAATGGCTGACAATAAAATAATAAATGGTCAAAATCAGCACCCACCACAACATCTGTACAGAAATCAGGAACTATGCAGACAGGACAGCAAGCTATACAAAAATCTATGGCTTACACTTGGAAGTGCTTCAGCCTTGAAAAGTGCCTGAATCCTCAAAGGCTGGAGCTATTGGGAATGATAGGCACTGAAAAAACGTGATCTGTTTACCTGTTTCACTGGTGCTTCCATAATTTCTGTTGCTTGTTTTTCTCCACAGTGTTCTCTGAAGCACAAGACAACACTCTTTTTCCCACCTCTACCATACTGAAGCCGTAACTTACCCCAGAACTAAAAAATTTTCCAATTTCAGCTTGCCTCAACACATAAACCAATGCAGTCTAGGAGCATCCTGAGCACAATTAAGTTTTACTGCAAAGCAGAAGTGGAGGGGCTTCTAGAAACCTCAGAATGATACCTACTACAGTATTTAACAACATTTCTACTACTGCCTTCACAGAATAAAACAGCAACCTCCCTGAAATCACAGCACAACTCAGGCCATGTCTAGACTGCAAAGGTTCACCAGCATAACTATGTAAACACCACACAGAAAAATTCAAACTCTTGGCCAACTTCAACATGTTTACAAAGGTCCACAACAAACAAAAAAGCTGCTGTCAGCGCCAGCCCACTGTTCAGGCAGAAAGGCTGGGGTACCTAGAAAAACACAGCACTCTTTCTCCTGGCTTATGCTGTATCAGCACCGTGGCCTCTGCCAACACAGCGCCTAACACAGAACTGCCCTACCCAGGAACAGAATATCAGCCCATCCTCTAGCGAGAAACTCCTGTGTCTTAAGTCACTGGAGTACCCAGAGCTACAAAACCACTTCTGCTTCCCCCACCTGCTCTCAGGGAGACTTGAGAAATCAGAATTTTTGCAGCAGAAGATACAGGAGGGATTGTGTGCAAGTGTGTGTATTTTGCATTCACCCTGGACCTCGTGTGGAAAGAACTCAACTGTGTGAACAGATACCCATTCTTGCAATTAATTCCAAACAGACTTAAGGATGAACTTGCTTACAATCCAGTAAAATAAGTGTCAAAGTCATCTTCAGGTCTCACAGCAATTCTGTCTCCTATTGCAGAGAATGGGACTGGTGACAGATGGATTTGCATGAGACATCATTTTGACTTGAAGAAGCTGCCTCTGATATTGATTGGGTCATTTTCTGCTAACAGAGAGACCCTCTATGTTCAATCTCCCTTCCCTTGAAAAGCACCTGTAAAACTCCTGATTACCACGAAGGCAGGGCCTAGAGCTCCAACCGTGCTACGTTTTATTCCGAGTGCACGGGAAGAAAAGGGCCGAGTGCATCAGCAGTATTTTAACCTGCACCAGTTCCCAGCACACTCCAAGGGATTGTTTTGCTGGTGATGAGTTGCTGGAACGCAGCGTGTTCCTACCAACCGCTCCAGCCTGTGCTGAGAGGGGACCACTTAGAGCAAACGCTCTCAGTGATTTCCCAAGTCTGCCATTCAAGCTCGTTCTCTGAAACTCCTATGTGTCGTTGGAACAGCAAAAAGCGGCCTCAGTTGTGACGCATCTGCACCAGAATCTCCTCCGCTAACCACTGCTGACATCTGTGGTGAAATGGAAGTTTTTAGCTCCCTACGCTTGTTCCACGATGCAGCAACACAGCACCACAAATGTGGAAGGACAAGCAGGTCCAATGACACCTTTCCATCCTCGCAGTTTTCAGAGACGCCAACGACAAAGTGCTGGTGGTTTTATTGTCTGAAGTCTCTCGATGCAAGCACGCTGGCATGTAGTCTTTGTAACTGAGTACATCAAAGGGAGTTCATGTTTTGGTTTGGCTTTTTCCTCTTTTTATGCAACCAAAGGCAAGACCTTAGAAGAAAATATTTCCATTTATTCCATGGTCAAGTATATAGGCTCTGAGACTTTGCTGTACCCCAGGGTGGATATTGTTTACAGATGGCACTTAAATACCTTAGACAGTACTTTTATCCTAAAGAGTTCAAGGAAGAATGCTTTTGGTTCACTGCTTTGAAAACATGTTTTGAAAGAAAAATGTTCAAATCCAATGGGTACACTAAATAGCCTAAAAAACAACTCCTCTTCAGGAAGGCCAAGCACATCTTGAGAAATATGTTTACAGGTAAACCCCAAAACTTCCTTACAGTATCTTACTGTTCCCTCTTGAAAACACTCTTGGTTTTCAGCACTTTTTTCATTTTGATTTGCACTGTCCTCTGTTCACGCATTAACAGCAGAGCTAAGGTCTCCACAGGAACAGAGCAATTACTATTCACATCAAAGCTATGTCCTGTCTCATGCTTTGTCTTCATCAGCACCCCGTCGCAGATGCCCCAGAGAGCAATGCTATTTATTTTTAGAGAGGTCATCTACGAAACAGCTTAATGGTAAAACCCCCATCTCGTCCTACTAGTAACCATCCATCTTTGCCCTGCAGTGTTGCAATCCATCTGAAACGTGGTACTGGAGAAACAAGCAACTGTACAGACTTTCAGCCCAATCTGCAAACCTGTTTTGGCCCAAACACATTTGCAGCGCAGCTCCCATGGCCTGAGTGATGCACAGCACCCCCCAGCTCTGAGAGGTGCCATCAAACCCAACCAGTGCCAAACTGCTGGTGCATGGGGGAAGCAAAAGACATGAGAGACTAGGCTCCTGTCAGACACAAGCCAGAGGTAACCATGGCTTAAGGTTAATAACATTTTCTCTCCAAGGCTGGTTTCCTAGCAGACTGCAAGGTAGCTCAGAGCACTTGGCATACTCTGATGCTGCCAAATACAAGGTTTATTGATTGATAATTACTCTGCAGGAGAAATAACAGCTGGATTTAGAAGTGATGTTTCTGCTTATTTTTGTTCTGTTACATGAAGTCCCCCATTAGGTTTTACGGAAAAGGCAACCCTCTGCTGCAGTGTCTCTGTTTACACGTTGGCTTGCCTGAAGAACAGCAAACTGCAGGTTACTCTTCCCAAGAGACCTGAAGAAAAACCAACCCACTGAAGGGCTTCAAAAGTTCATGGCACCTTTCCCTTAGCACTGACAGCCTAAAAGGGACCAACACATGGCACAGACCCCAAAGCTTCACCCTTAGTCTAAGTGCTACCATCTCCAGGCATCTCATTTTTGTCATTATGTAGCACCAGAAACAGACAGAAAATCATCGAGTCAGGCCACTTGGATAAGAAAAGCTTACTATTTCTGTAGTTTATGGAGCATTATGACAAGCTTCAAAATGGCTTAGCAACACAGAAATTGCTTTGCATACAACTGATAACATCTCCCAGGTGAGCATAAAATGATACATTAACACTGTAGGAAAGGAGGAGAGGTAGGCATCAGATGAAATAAAGCGTCCTACGCAGGGAAGCAAATCAAAGGCAGGAAGTACAAATCTAACAGCGTTTCTGCCTTGTCTCAATAAGAAATTTAGCATTTACATTTTTTATTGCCATAGGGAGGTGGCATACAATGCTATCTCCAAAACAGCAGGAAGAGATGATATCATTCTGTTTTACAATCTTTTTCTAGACCGTTCACAATCAGAAATTAGCCAGTACAGCAGGATCCTAATTAGAAGGCTACAGGCAAGGAATGAGGCCACCCCCCCAAAGCCGGGTAAGCCACTGTCTCTCAGGCCCCTCCCAGGACAGGGTCAGGGGGACACCTCCATCATTGCTGAGGAACAGCCCACACATGTGGCACTGAGGCACTGCTCCCTTGCAGCTCTTCACCTCCTTTGTCCCTTGGACAACAGGGACAATCAACAGAGCCAGTGCAGGCTCTGGGAGAACCCATTTGCTTCACCCAGAACTTATGCAGTTATTCCTTGAGGCACCTCATTCCAGGGGAGTAACTGAGCACCTTATACAGCATACCCCCACCTCACTTTTCCTATGATACTGTGACAATCAATTTTTAATTCTCCAGTACTACACCGAAAGCTGACAGGCACCAAGACCCAGCTAAGCATAAAAGAAAAGTAGTATGGGACTAAGTTCACTGTTACCCACTTTGCCTCACCCAGAGGTGGCATATTTATGTAACCACTGGCTGGTCAAAGCTCATATCACAATCATAATTTAGAATACTGCATTGCCACATTTTTAAGAGGAAGAAACTCTGTTTACAAGAACACCTATTTTGGCAGCATCACTTGCTCTTTCAAAGCCGTGCCCAACACATTCTTCTGTACTGCTTAAAAACACATCTTGTTTATCTCCATTTTCCTTACTTTGCTTCTATTATGCTCAAACAAACCCACTTCCTTCCAAGAGTCTAAAAAAACCCCTTTGGGTGACCGAAAAGCAAACTGATAGAATCCAGCTTGGGATCTGTGTGATGCCAGTTATTGTGACCAACCAACTGTGTGCATGATTCAGGGGAAAGGAGATCTACTCTCCATCTGCAGTAATTTCTGTTTCAGACTCTACAGACAGAAAAGCCACGGAAGGATTCTTAAATCAGCACTGTTGAGTCATGATAATTCAGGGTGAAAGAACTGTTTAAACCACCATAATAATGCATTAAGGTTAGATCATGCAAGGATTTTATCCTATTTATCATATCCAGCCTTTACTGTATTCAATGACTATGAAACTCCAAGACAACCAGGTTTTGTGCACACACGCAGAGAAGCCACAGAAGGCTGGTGTACAACTGGAGGGTGAACACAGCTGAAAGCTGGGTCTCCAGGACAGAGTGGTCTCTCAAATGACATGCTACAGTTAAAAAAGGGAAGGACATCATGCCAGTAAAGGAGGTTTTAAAACAGTTCCTAGCCACTGTCCAGCCAAGCAAATGACAGTCTGACAAAACAGAGTCCAAACAACATCCTGAGCTTTACTTCAACGTTTCACTTCTAATGTCTGAAAAGAAATTATGAATAACACATTGTTCTGTTTTGCCTTCCACCAGAATTTCTAGCAATAATGAGGTTAACCTTCTCACCCCATGCCAGTATCTCCATTTCACAGAGAGGGTGGAAAAAATCACAGATGAACCAAAAGAGTTAGATATTACAGATAAGGAAATGAGATCAAGGTAATTGTTCCTCAGGCCTTAAGGCAAATTCAGGCTCTATTTTTAGTTCCACCAAATCCTCCAACACTGAAGAGTAAAAGGTTACCTTCCTTCCCTGCCATGGTATTGTTGCTAATGTTTTGCCCAGTCTGATCTCTAGATAAGATTCAGTTTCATCCCACACTGCCTGGTGGTACAGCACAGCATGTGCCCTCCTGTTTACTGCAGGATTTTCCATTAGTCTAAGTCTCTTCAGATTCTTCCATGAAATCAGAGAAGGAAAGATCTTCTTTAACTAGCAGATTTACAAGCTTTTTCTATTAGCACTGTTAGAAAACTGTGTTACTAAAACCTTTAATTATTAAAACATGCAGAATTGATGTACATGTGGTGCTTTAGAGGGGGGAAAAAAAAAAGAGTGCAAGTGGTTTGAAGTACATAACAAGAAAGTACATGACAACCTTTCATGAAAAGAAGGTGTGGAGATGAAAACAATGAATTTAAAGACTGCCAGAGGAATTCCCTGGCAATTGGCAAAATAGGTGAGGTGCATATTGCGAATTCAAACTAGGATCACAACTCCAAGGAGTAAGAGCAGCATGAATGAAATCATGCTCCTTTCCCCATGATGTGAGACTCCCTCTGACCTTTATGATGCCAAACTCTACCCTTCCTCTGTGATGCCAGACTCCCTCCTTCCTTTATGATGCCAGACACCCTCTTACCTCTAGGATGCCAGATTATCTCCATCCTCTCTGATGCCAGACTCCACCTTTCCTGCAGGATGTGAAATGACCTCCATCCTCTAAGACACCAGACTCCCTCTCAGCTCTATGATGAGACTCCTTCACTCCTCTACAGTTTCAGACTTCCAACTACTTCTATGATGCCAGATTCTCCCAATCCTATATGATGCCAGACAGCCTATTACCTCTATGATGACAGACTCCTTTCTTCCTTCATGATGCCACAATCCCTCTTATCTCTGTGATGAGATTCCTTCCTGCCTCTATTTTTCCAGATTTCCTCCCTTTTCTATGACTTCCTTCTTCCTCTATGATGCCAGACACTTTTTCCTCTATAACGACACACTCTCTCCTTACTTCATAATGATGGGATCTCTCATTTCCTTCATGATTCCAGAATACCTCTTATCTCTGTGATGCCATACTCCCTCCATTTTCTGTGATGTCAGACTCCCTCCTAACAGTACTATGGGAGGCTCCTTCCTTGTTCAGTGATGCCAGACTCTCTCCTTCCTTCAAGATGCCACAATCCTTCCTACCTCTGTGATGAGACTCCTTCCTTCCTCTTGGATGCCATACTACCTCCCACCTCTATGATGAGGCTCCTTCCTCTGTTTTCCCAGACTTCCTCCTTTTTCCATGATGCCAGACTCCCTCCTTCCTCTATACCAGACTCCTCTTACCTCTATGACGAGACTCTTTCCTTCCTCTAAAATTCCAGACTTCCTTCTGCTTCTGTGATGCCAGACTTCTCTCCCTGTGATGCTGGGCTCCTTAGTTCCTCTATGATGCCAGATTACCTCCATCTTCTATGATGCCACACTCCCTCCATCCTCTTTGATGTCAGACTCCCTCTTAGCTGTATTATGACAGACTACTTTCTTCCTTTCCATCCTTCCTTCCTCAGTGATGCCAGACTCTCCTTCCTTCATGATGCCATGATCCTTCTTACCTCTATGATGAGATTGCAAGACTCCCTCCTTCATCTAGGATCCCAGACTCCCTCTTTCCTCTATGAGACTGCTTTCTTCTTCTGTGATTCCACTCTTCCAACCCGTTCCGTGATGCTGGATTACTTTCTCTATGATATTGGACTCTTCCCTCTGTGATGACAGACTCCCTCTTACCTGTTTTATGATAGATTCCTTCTTTCCTCCCTCCCTCCTTCCCTCCTTAACGATGCCAGACTCTCTCCTGCCTTTCTGATGCCAGACTCACTCCTTCCTTCATGATGTCAGGCTCCCTCTTACCTCTGTGATTACAGACTCCTTCCTTCTTTCTTTCCTTCCTTTCTCAATGATGCCAGACTCTCTCCTTCCTTTATGATGTCACAATCCCCCTTACCTCTATGATGAGACTCCTTCCTCTGTTTTTCCAGAGTTCCTCCTTTTTCTCTTGGATGCCAGATTCCCTTCTTCCTTTATAATGCCAGACTCTTTCCTCCCTCTGTGATGCCAGACTCCCCCTTACCTCTACGATGAGACTCCTTCCTCTGTTATTCCAGATTTCCTCTTCTTCTAGGATGTCAGACTTCCTGGCCACAAAATTTTAATACTCCAACTATAATAAAAGAAATGTGCATAAGAATATGTAAGATAATCAATTCATTTTGCCTAGAGCTATAAATGCAAAAAGAAACAAATATTATTAATTGTGTCCGTGGAAACAGGAAGAGTTCAAAATTTGTTATCTCTCTATGAAGACTTCATTCTCCATGAGAAAAGGAACTTTGAATGATGACAGAGGAGGGGAACAGATGGTAGTCATCATTTTCTGTCAAATAACTGCAACACCAAAAGGATGTGCCAGATTAAACATGTAACAAGAACAATTTTGCTACTTTATCTCTCTCTTAATAACAACTAAAATATTTAAGTTCTCTTTGAATTTACTGGCTTCATCTAGAGAAGTGCACTACCTGTACCCACCAGATCAGAGTAATTAACAGTCTTGATGAAGCAACTTGATGAAGATGAGGACTAGGTCCCTCAACAGAGCTTTGTTTTTCATTCATAATACACAGCCACTTAACCTCAGAAAAAGACTTGTCTTCTATCAGAGAGCAAAACATACCCAGAGTACAGATACAGAACAAACTGGGAGAGCAGTGGTTACGTGTCTTCACCACAGAATTCACAAGATTTTTAAAAACTTGACTGCTGGGTGCACTAAACATGAAAAGAATTGCTTGAGATAGAAAAGAACAAAACCAAAAAGGGTTTGCCGAGCCTTTGCTTGTCTTGTGGATTACACCTAATAATCTCCAACAGAGATGTTTCAAAAAAAAGTTGGAGGAATGTTGGGGAACAGCTCACTTTTCAGAGAAGAAACCTGGAAAACAGCTTGTGTTCTTTAACCCAGCAGGATCCCTCCATAAAAACAATCACAGATAATTTCTTCATTCTTGCAAATACACTATCAAAAAAAGCAACTTAACAAAGCATGGCTACCATAATTCCCAGAAAAATATTCCCAGCCATGCCAATCAGAAAGCATTTAATCAATAAAAATATGCTTAATATATATAAAAACTGATAATGCTGCTTAAAAAAAACAACCATAAACCCCAGGGTATATTCAAATCCCCGTCAGCCATCCTGCTATGTCTAGCATGACCAAGATATTAAAGCAAATGTCATTTTAGAGGAAGATTTTTTGTCTTTATTATTTATGTAACTACCCATTTAGACACACAACGATGCTTTTAATTAAAAATAATACGTTCAGAGGAAGAATCGAGGACTTTTTCAGTAGTAGTATTCAGAAGGGAAAAAAGTATTTTCAACATTAATTACAAGCAGACCTAAGCTCTTCAGAGAGAAGCAAGATGCTCTACTTTCCAAGTGACTTTTCTTTAGGGACTTACGCAGTAATTAGAGATGTATTTGCCACGTTTGGAACTTGCACTTTAAAGAAGACTGCCCTTGTTCTGGGACTCTGCACTGCGTGAAGAAAATACTCTTGCAGGCTCAGTGAAGCAGTGCACACTCTACCACAAAGGTAAGGCTTTACCTCTGCTCATCTGGCCACAAAGTTTGAATACTTCAACTATAATACAGGAAATGTGCATAGGGGTATGTAAGATAGTCAATTCATTTTGCCTAGAGCTCTAAGCCATACTTCACCTACCACCCCCATCCCTGCTTCACTACTTCTGCACTGAGAAAGTACTTGACAAACCATTGCTGAAGCAACAAGAATTTCTGTGAGTGTTCCCCTCCTGGAATTATTACCCCAAACCTTTTTATTTACCTGTTATAATTACTCAGAACAAATTGGCCATGTATATTCTACTAAGGAGCCTGAGCTTGTTTCACAGGGCTTACCAGATTCAAACATTGCCATTTTATGCCTAGAAATACCAGGTAAAGTTTTGCTGAAACCCTAGATAGACAAACAGGCTGAAAGAATGGTATTGTCCTACAGAATGACCAAATATATAAAGTACAGTAGATCAATGGGGGAGGGGAGGAAAGGCCTTTTAAAACACTCAGTAATCAAAAATTTCTTCGGGGCAATTCATACAGACAAATTGCACGTGGATTCTGGCTGTGTTGGTTATTACCGACCCTGCTCTATTTTTATTTACTTCAACACCATGATTATACATGTGAAAAGAATAACAAACTCTGGAAGAAATAACAAAGAAGCAGAGTTTAAGCAAATCACATGCAAGTTATTATATACGAATTCAGACTGGAAAAGATGTAGAACAAAGAGTTATGAACTTGATGCTGTGCCAGGACTTTCCCCACAAGGACTTTAGCTCTGACAAAGATCTAATCCTCGTCCTTGGACAACTTCAACTGTGGATTGATTTTCAAAGCTGCTTAATTGCTTTTGGGGCCTATCTTCCATTGATTTTCAGTAAGCATTAGCAATTTGTGCACTCAAGGCTCAGTTTTAGCTTACTACAGACAGGAGTAATATCCGCTTCAGGGGAGAAGCCTGGCATCTCAAAAGAGTAATGCCAGCCAAAGTATTAACCCTGCATTTGTTGCTCTGAAACTAAACTTGAGACACTGGCTTCTAAAACTGATCCTGTCTTGTAGATTCACCTACAATAACTAGGAAAGTTCTCCTATTTTAGATAAAGCTATCCTACGAAAATAAGGGAAGCAAAAGCTGCCTAATTTCAATAGAGTCGCAAAATTATGCAATGTATTTGATTCTGGTACATTGTAACTGCTGGGCAGTCAAAATCCCAGCTGAATCCTGACAAACTGAGCCAAACTTGAGGAGAGAGAACATCGTTTGCTTAGTCTTTGCAGATTGCTCAGTTATGCAACAAAATACAGTCATTAAACTTAAAAGGTTTTCTTCTCATCCCTAAAATGCTTGCTCAGTGAAGGGAATTATGTATACAGCGCTCAATCAAACGATTTTCGGGTTTGGCAAGTTACCCCTAAACAAAATAAATAAACAAAAGTTCAATTTCACACCCCCATTTTGAAATGAGCAACAAAACCAAACCGAAACCATTTACACGCCGACAGTTCAAGCAACAAACTCTAACTAAACTAGGAAGCCAGGCCACGTTCCCGAGGAAGGTTAAACAAAACTGCTGCCCTAAGTACCGTCAGCAGCAAGGCCAGCTCATCGGGGGCCTTACCCTGGACGAGCACAGGCCGGGAATGTCACAGCCACCCCCGCTCCGGCACCGTCGCATCCCCCGCCCGGCCCCATCCCAGGGATGCAGGGCGGGCAGCGGGACCCGCTCCGCTCTCACCTGCCCGCGGCTCCGCCGGCCGGGAGATGCAGTGCTGGAGGAGGGATGGAGCAGGGAGTGCTGGAGGACGGATGGAGTGCTGCCTCCGTGCCGCGGGGGCGGGACCCGCCCCAGCCCGGGGATGGGAAGGCTCTGCCTGTCCCCTGTGGATGGAGCGCTGGGCAGCCACCGTGTGGTGCCACCTGCGAGCGCCCCGAACTGCCCCTCAGCCAAGCTCACCAGCCCTGCAGCGGGGCTGGCTCAGAGAAACACATTTCACACCGCTGCGGCTCCCCCAGCTCCTGTCCTGCAGCACGACTATGTGCCCAGCAGGAAAAACAAGAATGCATCTGACAGGGATGCTTGCTTTCTGAACCTCTACTTACAAACCTGCTCAGAGAGATCTGAGCCTCAGAAGGTCAAGCTGTGTCAACTAATTCCATCAGCAAAAGCATTAACAAGCAAATATCGACTCTTTGAGGTTTTTCTATTTCACTCCTAAGTTCCAAACTTCCTTTTCTTTTTTTTTCATCACCTCCGTGCCATCTCAGTTCTCTTGTTTGGACTGTGGAGGGCTCAACAGGTGGACTTGTGATCACAGGTAATGATTCACATCTTTCAGCCTCTTCTACCCAATCATCCCAGTCTACTCAAGCAGTCCTTTGCCCAGAGTATTCGGTGCAGTTCTTGTGCTCTTTTGCTATGAGCAGCAATAGTAGATAAATTTAAAATGTAATCTGCTTTAAAGCCACATGTGCCTAAACTGTTCTCTAAGTAAGGCTTGTCATTTTTTGTTGTTTTCTTCTTCCACACCAAACCTGCTGGCTGAGTTCTGCCCCTTTTGGGGCACCTATTTTCACAAACAGCTCCATACTACTTTTCTTGAGACACCGGAAGAGTTAGTAGTAATCCATCTTTCTTTTGCAGGACTACAGGGATTTAAAAAACATACAAATAAGACTATGTCGAATTTCACAGTAGGCATAGCTTTTATAGGATGACAGATAAAAATGCCACTGTCATAATACTTTATTACAGCTACCATATAGGTACTTGTCAGGGTTTAACTCCAGCTGGCAACCAAGCACCATGCAGCCACTCACTCACTCCCCCACCAGCAGGATCAGGAGAGAATCAGAAGAGTAGAAGTTGGAAAACTCATGGATTGAAATAAAGAATTGAAATAAAGACTCTTGAAGAGGTAAATCAAAAGCTGCACACACCAGAGAAACAAAACAAAGAATTAATTCACTGCTTCCCACAGGCGGGCAGGTGTTCAGCCACCTCCAGGGAAGCAGGGCTCTATCACACATAATAGTTACTGAGGAAAACAGTAACTCCAAACACCCCTCCCTTCCTCCTGCTTCCCCCAGCTTTATATGCTGAGCATGATGCCATATGGTATGGAATATTCCCTTGGCCAGTGAGGGTCAGCTGGCCTGGCTGTGTCCCCTCCAAACTCCCTGTGCACTCCCAGCCTCCTCGCTGGTGGGGTGGGGTGAGGAGCAGAAAAGGCCTTGACGCTGTGCAAACGCTGCTCAACAATAACAAAAACATCTCTGTATTATCACCACTGTTTTCAGCACAAATGCAAAACAAAGCTCCATTCTAGCTACTGTTAAGAAAATTACTCCAGCCAAAACCAGCACAATATTCTATTTGACTACTTTAACTAGTGAAAAATAGCATTTCTTCTGACCCCTATTTGTTATAAAGATGCCAATTCCAACCTCTAGTTGGAGTAACTCCAGCCTCTATAACTTTCTGAAGGTGTAGTGTCATACTTTTTCCAGGCTGTCCCAAGTTCTGAAAACAGGTGTCTTCAGTCATCCAGGAAGCCACTCTGTTACTTCTGAGTACTCCTTTTGGAAGTAGACAGGGTAGACTGAAATACCTATTGTGGAGATATCCCTCTGACATATATGTCTTCCTGGGGGTGTCCACCCTTGTAAATTGCCAATTCATTTTTTCTCTGTGCTTTAACAGCACTGAGCACTTAGAGAGATGGCTTAGTGGTGGGCTTGGCAGGGCTAGCTTAATGGCTGGACTTGATGATCTTACAGGTCTTTTCCTACCTAAACAATTCTGTTCAACCCTATAGCAGTAGTAAAGAGCAATATGCATACCTCAAATACACAGAGAACAGAGGAAGATCATGTCAGGTTTAGTTCTTTGCATGCATTCCTCCTATCTGGAACTGGTTGGGCTGCTTACTGCAAAAATTGTACAGTTCCCACAGCCTACCAGAGGAAAATACAGAGATGCAAATACCACTAAGGTCAAAGTGACCAACCATGTCCTGGGGGGCATCAGGCAAAGCATCACCAGCCCGTCAAAGGAGGGGATTGTCCTGCTCTGCTCTGCACTGGGCTGGCCTCACCTTGAATATTGTATGCAGTTTGGGGCACTGCAGTATAAGAAGGATGTAAAACTAAGAACGTGTCCAGAGGAGCATGACCAACCTGGTGAAAGACCTCAGGGGGAAGACTTAATAGGAGCAGCTGAGGTCACTTGTTTAGCTTGGAGAAGAGAAGTCTGAGGGGTGACCTCATGGCAGCCCAACAACTCCCTCACGGGGGAGAGGGAAGAGGGAGGTGCTGGTCTCCTCTCTCGTGATCAGTGATCACACACAAGGAAATGGAACGAAGCTGCATCAGGGGACGTTCAGATTAGACATTAGGAAAAGGTTCTTCACAGAGTAGTCACTGGAACAGGCTCCCTAGGGAAGTGACCATGGCACCCAGCCTGTCAGAGCTAAAGTCCAAGTGTTACTTGTTTATATCCAGAAAAACTGCTTTCTTATACTATTAGTGGATAAGGAAGGTGGTCACACAGTTCACTATTAATGTTTCTGTGGCACCTACACAAATACTCTTCACAAGTGTGACAATGCAGAAACTCCCTCTGCTGAACCTCAGCTTTGAGAATTAAATCCTCTATTAGCACCCACAAGTAGAAGGTGGCAAATATGGAACTGTATAACAATCCTCTTCCCCTAAGCCATCCAGAAAGTCATCATGATCAACTGTATAAAGGAAAATAAGAGGAACATGAAAGATCTAAAGGGAAAGAATAAGTTTAAAACAGGTGAAAATTAAGAAAGTACTGAAGAGTTAGAAAAGAAGGCAGCTTAATACAGAAGTCTAAAGAATGAGGAAAGAAAGCAGTCTTCTCTGTGAAATCAGAATAGTCCATTTTTACCACCACTGAAATCCTATCCAGGACGCGTTTCAGCGTTTGTGTTTTGAGGGTTGCCACCTCGATTTACTCTGGAGGCATCTTAAGATAGTATCAGTTTGGAGCAGCTGCAGCTCACTGAACCATTACTGTTGGAATCACATAATCCTTTCAACATGTTGATCTCTTCTTAAACCCCTGCCCCGACATCGGCACTTTAAGAATGTTAAGAATTACAACACAGTTTGATAAATCCATGATAAAATTTTCACCTTGTATCATGTGTTCAGTTCTGGCTACTCTGAGAGACTACCAGTGTTAGAGGCTTTTGGGAAGAATATAATCTACAATCTTTGATTCCACACTTTCTGTATCATCCATACAAACTAGAACAATAAAGAAACAAATTCAGACGTATCTAGTTTTTAGGTAAATACTGTATAGCATGCATATTTACAGGGTGTTTAACGGGCCAGGGAGGAGGTTTTTACAAGCAAGCGAGGGAAATTCCAAAGTGGAGGTTATTCAGTTCCAAAGCAGCCTAAGCCAATCTGACTGCTGGTTATTTCGCTCCCATGGCTCTCCTCTTCCCCTCTCGGGGGCTCTCAGCCATTCACTCCCTGCAGCGCTCAGCTGACCTTTCGTGAGGCCATCTCAGCACGCTAACCAGGCAGAGCATCAAGCCGGCAGCTCTCCAGAACATGAAGGAGTTCTCTGACGCACTGCTAAATGGAAATGCCTCGGCTGAGGCTCTGAGGCACACCGGAACCCGTGCAAGGGGCATCAGGGATCAGCAGCCAGCTGGTACACTGACCAAGGCTGGAGCGGAGTCCCAGTCCGCACATTGACTAGATGATCGGCATCTGCGCTGGTTAAGAGGCCATGTGCAAAGCAGCTGTTTGCTCTGCTAAGAATTGCGGTGGGTTATTTGCACGTTTTCACTCACGTGTTACCTGGCTCTGCTGTGTGACCAAGCACAGAAGTTTTGCCTCTGGGCACAAACGAACAAACCCCTGATGAAACTTGTTTATTTCTTTGGTTCCTGCCCGCAGCTACATGGTAGCGCTGCCGCAAAAAAATAACACCTCCCCAGCTGTCCATCACTCATTGAAAAGGTCCCTTTCCCTCCTGCCCTGAATTTAAAAACTATATTTTAAGGCAATTCAAAATAAGACACTGAATTTCACACGGACGTGTCTGAGGCATTAGTTCAACCTCCCGCCTGCTGACTCCTTAACGGAGCAGATGCCTTTGGAAAGTAACATCTTTAAGCCACACACACAGCTTGCCAGAGCTCTTTTGTCAGCGCCCTGAGGCAAGCCTTTCATCTTTCAGCCCCATAATGACAGCAGAACTGCATTAGAGGTGACTGTATTTACATGCATGAGCAATCCAGTTAAAATGCATATTTCTGGTAGCCAAAGCAGCAGCAAGCTCTCATTTGCTCACTACCAGCCAGCACGGCCATTCAGGAGGTGCTCAGAGAATTCAAACCCCCTCTCTACCAAACCAGTCTCTGAAATCTTCCTGTGAACACTTGCCTATACTGAGGAAGGTTCTGCTCAGGATGCTCAGGTATCACTTCTAGACAAAAAATTAACCCAGCAGGCAAACAAAACTTCAAAGGAAATAAAAAGATCAATCTGTCCCGGACCTCTGGATGTAACTGATGTTTTAAGTTCTAAAAAAACCCAGTAAGAATTGCCACAGAAAAAAAAGAGAAGAATGTGAGCACAAAATCAAAATATCATGAGAGCTGGTCTTGATTTAGACAGAAAACGCTTCCATAAGTACCAGCATTACAGTTTAAGAGAAACACTATACTCTTAGTTTTATAACACTGATATTCACAACACCTAGAAACCGTCTGTTTGAGGGGTAATAATGGGTTGAGCACACTGGTTCTTGCCAGAATATCAGGCATTTCCACATAAGAGCACTCAAGAGATGGCACTCAGGACTTAAGATGCTTTTAGAATGGCAGAGTAATTGCATTCCCATTACAGGGCTTTGAGAACACACCCCTATAACTAACTTTGGCACAGTACAAGAAAATAAGGACTTACCCTCATGAGCAACAAAGATTATGTTCAACAACATGGGCCTGTACTTGCATGAAGGCAGTTAGCTCTGCTATCATGGTATGACCATGCTTTTATTTGTTCAGTTCCCACACACTTCAGTTTTACATGGTCAAATTTAAGCCACATTCTCCCGAGAGCATGTAGTCTGGTAGAATAGTTACAGGACACCCACACAGGCTTGTATAGCAAGCAGGGGTTAACAAATCCCCATGCTCTGTGTTCTGCCGGGTAACTAATCTGCTTCTAAAACACTGTGGCATCATTCTCATCTCAAAAGTAATACTTCTATAGACTAAAAAGCCCACATCTGTCTCCAATCTGCAGTGATTCAAGTTACACACTTCAGCCCAGCATCAAGGTGGGATGTTTATCTGGAAGCCAGTCTAAAGAGTCTACTTAGTCTAAAGATCTACTTATGTAAAAGTAGTAAGAGATGAAAACATGTTTTTATGTCATCCCTGGTAACAAAGACAATTCAACTGTTGCTTATATTTAAACATCAATTCTTGAACTCCTAAAGCCTTCCTAAAAGATAGTATCTTTATAAACAAATATTTTTATATATATTTATATCATAGTTATACAGCATCTACCTTTAAAGTAGTATTGACATTTTAGAATAGACACCCTCATGTCTTGAAAAGCAAATCACTATTAACTTAGGCAAAAAACAAGATGTAGTTCTTCATATACTACTTTCCTTTAAAAAAAGGCTGGTGAATCTTTAAGAAAGATATCTAACAAGGACTCCTTAAGATTTGTTTGATCAAAATTGCTTGGTTTCAATTAGAAGCTACCTCAGCACAGAGCATTGTACAGTAACAGTTTTCAGCTAAGCTCCTCCTCCCCAAGGCCACCTGCTAATGCTCACTGACTGTAGAAGGAAACCGGACTTGTGCATAACCTGTACTCTAGATAAAACTTTACAGAAAAAAACCCAAACATCTATTTGCTATAGTGGGGTGAGACCTGATCCACTTCAGATCTCAAACTTCATTTAAAAGGTGGTTACAGGATAGTTTTCCACACTATAGTTTTGTCTTCCCCCGAGCCAGAAGCAAAAAACCACAGGTGCATTGGGGGTACCTGTGTTACCATCCTTCTTCCAGATGACTGACATGGGGGGATGCATCCTGCCCACAGCAGGGAGGTGAGCACACCTTGCAGATGATTTAAGCCTTTAAAATCAGCCTATGGTAATAAGTGATCACCCAAGTCCTGCTGACAACACCTGGCAGAGACAAGGGTTTCTTCGCATTTATTACAGCAAAATGTTACCCACTTTTATACTGCAGCAAGGAACTTACTGAGATGAAATATAATTATTTTGACAGGTTAAAACATTTTTAAAAGCACCTGGTTGGCTTCAGTTCCATTTCCCATTTTGACAGACTCTGGCACCAAAGAATCCAATTTTCCAGAATAAATCTGTCACTCCTAAATGAGTTAAGTCAGGGCTTTAGTGGAAAGGTCTCTTTCATAAGGCTCTCAGACAAAAGACCTGCAAACCAATTCTCACTTTTACAGATAATTTAAAAATCTTTCTGTAATCGAGAATACACTTCCACAATGAACTACATACAGAATTCAGGGTCAAACTCTTAAAACGGAAAACAGAAGTGCTGTAGTTGCACATGAAAGAGCTTGGACACAAAGTCAACTTAAGTACTGTGTACAAAGGAAGAATTGAAATCAAAATTCTCAGAGAATCCAGGAAATGAGAACACCAGAAAGAATAAATTCCATGGGTAAACTAACCCCATGTCTTTGCACAGTAACAATGCCTGTATTTTTTATTAAACCACCTTCACAAAACAGAACAATTATTGAAGATAACTAACATGCAGTAACAAAACGAGCTACAGCAGAGGCAAATGTCCCATTTTTTAAAAAAATCATTCCACTTCTGCAAAGAAGGTCACCTGTCTGTTGCTGCACAGGTTGCCCATCTGCAGCCTGGAACTGGCCCCAGCTCCTGGCTGGTGATCAGAGGCATTTGCTGACATGCTGGGCTGCGCAACACAGTCCTTCATGTGCAGGGTGTTTGAGCACTCCTGTGGTGCAGCAGCCACACCCAACTGGGTGTTTTATCACATACCAGGTGATACATTTAAGTAGTGGGCAACGTGATGGACTAAGTCACTGAGTGTTTATTAGGAAAGTGATCCTTGTACATAAGCACAAGCACACTCTCAACAACAGTATAAGCCTGAAAAAGCAGAGCTTGGAGTTTGGAGCTCCTCTACCGCTCCATGAACACAGATTTGAAGTTGCTGGAAATTCCAGGACAAAGTCAAGCTCAACAACACATACTCTTACAAAAGTAGCATTAATATTTCCTTACGGTTTTATGGGAATGATTTGTGAATTTAGAAAACTAGACATCTGTTTGTCTGTTTTGCTTGACAACTGCCAGTCTTACAGGTAGTATTGTAATTCCCACCCTCTAAAACCTGCTTAAGTGTAAAGCTTAAGCCTTTCAGCCACGGTACACCAAGCCTGTTCACAGTCTCATCTCTGTTTGATCCCCTGTGCAGAAGCAAATACCACTGAGGCCTTTCTGTACCTCAGCTCACACATCTACCTGCCAAACCAATTTACAGGACATGTCCCGAAGTTACCCTCAAATAGCTGCAGCCTTTTCATCTGCCAATTTAACAGCTTCACATTTGTGACTCTCTGTAGCAACCACTCATACTGCAGAACAGTGCTTTAGACAAAAAATGGTTTAACTACTTCTTATACTACATTGAAAATACTAAGCAAGTAATTTGGACCACCAAGGAAAAAAATTCAGAATTAAAGTATCTTAATAAAAGTTTAACAATGAACAAAGTCCAGCCTTCTCTCTGAATTTATTTGCATTTCAAAAGCCAATACAAAAATGTATACATACGAGCCACTCCTGTAGACCAGAACTTGAGTAGTCACTGGGAATTTAGCACTGCAGTTTTCCAACAATGTGCAACATTCTGTGTTCAGCTAAAAGGGTTCTCTAATGCAATATTCAAGCCCTGGGTTTTTTTTCCAAGCCTTTGGCAAATGCGGAAACTCCACATGGAGTGCTACTTCCAAGTAGCTCCATTATTTTTATGTAAGTGCTAGCAGGTAGCTACTTAAGTAGACTGTTTTGTTATATATAAATGCCACTACATCTGTGGCTCTGCTTTACTGTCATGGCTTGCTTTAACCCAAAACATTCATTCTGAGAAAGTCTAGTTATATCAATAGCCTAATTACACGAAAATGTTCATCTGGTTTAAAGTATGCAAGCTCTAGTCAAAGTAGGTATCAATTTTAGCTACTGGATTTTCAAGCAAAAAGCCTTTGAAAGAAACAATTAAGGCTTCCAGAGGTAAGTATGAGAAACAAGTCTAAGCCACAGGAGCATTGGTCTATTTTTGACAGTGGTATTTAAGTATTTATTAAGCTGGTTTTCATCCATTTATTCAGTTGGCTGACATCCATCTGCCACACGTAGCATTTGAAAACACAGTTAACAAGCTGTTAAAATAAAGAATCTGAACAGTGTTTGGTTGAATTTTTTTCTATTAACATAATAGGCAAGAGCCTTCAGAATTTGTCTTGCTGATATACTTCAACTCTGCCTGAAGCAAGGATGGGAAAAGGTACCCCTGCCAGTAACAAAATAGTTCAAGCATGTTAAAAAGCCACTGACTACTTTTTAATAACAGTATTGGCATAGGCAGAAAAAAATCCCTCACAATTTCACACCCATCTCTACCACTATTCAAGTGAAGTTCTACTTTAATTTTTAAAATACAGAAGTTTAATTATTTAGCCAATATCACAGTTCTATAAACTGCATAATGGATAATGTTGCACAGCTTATGATCAAGAGCAATACTAAAAGCTAAAATGTTGCTAGTGACAGTGGTAATACATATTGGCAATTTCATCATTTCAGTTCGGAAAACATCTGTTCCTCTAACCCCCACCAATTTATATAATTTAGGTAAATATTAGATCCAGTCATCACGCTACAGAGTTAGTTAGGTTAACAAACCTTCTCACTGTGAGAACACGTCAGAATAATGTATGAAGACAAAGAAATCTGTAAGAAATTTTATAGTAACTTTACAGAAATATGCTCGTGGCCCATCAAATTCATACTAACACACTGCAGATTTAAAATATTTACTTGTCTTCTTAGCATACCTAATGTGTACGAATAGCTGCTTGTTTGATACCCAAAAATAAATATAAGCTTTCAACTGAAAGCATTTATTTTCCGAGTTTTCCAAAGTGGAGTCTTGAGGGGTGAAAATGCTTCAGACTTGTCACCGGTCCACTTCAATACATGAAAAGCACCTCCTGTCCCAGTATTCGTTCAAATCCAAGAGATATTTTCTTCCAGTGAAACATGACGGGAGCACTCATCTTATTTTCAGCCACTCAGTCTGTTTCCATGGCAGCACTGCGGGATTCCTTGGCCACCATGAGCCGCATGAGCTGACTGTGGAATTTCTCGATCTTCTTTACGTCTTGTGCCTGGTCTGTTCTGTACAGCAAACACTGCAAGAGAAAGTTGCTGAATATCAGATTTCACTTGAACTGTTTTGTCTTGTCTGTAGTTGCAACCCGTTTGTGCTTGGAACACAGGAAACAAGGAGAGTGCTTGTTAGTTTGTGGCATGTTGTTACCATGAGGCAGCACCAACACATGCGCCCTGTTTCAAAACACATATCTGTGTTTACATTTCAGTTTCTCCTAAGCACTCGTGCCTTCCAGTTTGAAAACTGGGAAGCTCATAATTTACCCTGATTTCTTCTAGCTCAAAGAAAACTGTTAAAGATTGGGGTTTAAAGATGTCTTTAAAGACACTCCTCTTTGTGTTGTCTAAACATGGGGCCAGATTTTAAAACTGAAGTTACTTTCCTATTCTCTGTATTCTGAAAACAAGTTTATTTTGCCTTTCACGGTCCTTAATATTACACTGCCAGTGGCATAAAATCAGATAGTATTTCCCACTGAAGGGGATCCCCTCCCTCAAGCAAGATCTAAGACAGCCCTAAATAAGGTACATAGCATCTGATTAAGATATAAAGGGAACTCCTTCATGTGACAAGCACATTGTAAGAGCAAGGAACAAGAGTAATATTCCAGTGAATTATCAAAGAAAGACTGTGTTGGTGTGTTTTCTGGTTGCAGACTAAGCAATTCCTTACACCTGTACAGCACGAGTATGACGCCCAGGCTGATTTAGCAAAAAACCAAAAATACCCAGAATGCTCCATTCTTCAGCCACTTTTAACAGCATTGAATTCCTGTTTTAATTCAGAGGAAAACAGTAGGAAATAGTTCATTTTTTTCTTCAGCTGTATTAGTTCTACAGATTGAGCATCAAGGAAACTTCCTTTACTACCTTTAGAAAGAAAACCCACAACAAAACACAAAAAAACCCCAAAACAACAACAAGAAGACAAAACACCCCTCACACTCCCCCAAACAATTAAAAACACCACCACAACAAAAAAACCCAACCATCCAAAAAACCAAAAGCAATCCCCATTTCCCCCCACTTTGTGTAACCTCTGTGACTGGAAGCAGGTAAGGCAGCCTCACACTTGCAAATCACCTGACTCCACCTTCCCCTACAGAAGATTTCAACAAAATTGCCCTTCACTTCCCTGTTGTCAGTGCCCCCCACACTCCCATCTCTCCCACATTTAGTCCTACTATCCTATCAAGAAGTGCCATTACTAGAGCTTCACATCTCTCCCAGGCACTTGAAATACCAATTCCCAACTACTTTTCAAGGAAAGGAAATCTGATTTTTTCCCCAAGCTTGAAGAGAAGGGCAGAATACTTGCTCACCCTGGACTGCAGAAAAATAACTCTTCAGCTATAACATCACTGTTGTTTGGTCTTGTAATCACAAAGAAGGAGATTACCCTACGGTTGGATGCTGTCACCATTCTAAGCAAATAAGAAGGACCACACTCACACTAGTAAACATGTTTGAAAACGCTCCTGAATTGCTTCAGCAGAAGCTACCAATGTTGTTCCATGACACTATTTCAGATGGAGAAAGTCCAGTATTTTTGTAGCACTCATCTTCCTTGATGTGACAGAATCCTACAATAATTCTGTTAAAACTCATGAGGAACTCTGAGGTGTTAGAACTTTTCCTGGACTGCAGAGAGTTGAACCACAGGTCAGTGTCAATCACAGACACAGCAACTAGGGAAGGCTAAGCAGAAGTTTTTAGAACACTCTCAAGGGAGTGGCTAAGAGCTCCCAAGGTGGCTGACAGCAAAATCCAAGTCTGTGAGAGGTACGACAAGCCCTGAAAGGGGAATGTATTCTGTACTTACAGCTACGTCATCTGTTACTTTGATACAGAGGTTCCCATCACAGTGTCGGTATTTAAGAACAACCCGCACCTGAAATGACAAACATTTTAAGAATTAGCACCTACAGCTAGCAATTCTCAGAACATAATGAAGTAAATGTGCCCACACTCAAGACTTTTATTTTAATTATGTACTGCTTCACGTTTTCACCACTTCCGTGGTGGCCCTCAGCTCTGGTGGGCACTAACCCTACAGCAAGGGTGGTGTGGAAGTTGAGCCATCACACTTCCCTGCCTAACACCTTAAACTGGTTTTATAGCAGCAGCAGCAGCAAGGTTCAGAAACACAGTAAATACAGCAACGAGTTACAGAGACCTCAGTGACAGGCACGATAAACTGCGAGAGCCAGTCGATACAAGACACCCCCTCGCTATGCGTCGCACTTCAGAAAAACCAACTGGAAGCTGTTTGTAAGACTGAAACACTTCCAAAAAAAGTAGCTCTACGTGAAGACTTGAAAGGGATTAAACTGAGTGGGGCAAGCTCAACATCACCATTTTTTCTTCTATGGTACCTGAACTGTTATCACAGTTCCTCCTGCAGTCAACCTGTCCTGAGCCCAAACCTATCCAGTTCCTCTGGACCCTCAAATCACCAAAGTTCTCAAAGCCACAGTGATAAAAATCCACATCCTCGGAAAGTGACTGACCATTAAATGGTTCCTCCCGAGCACAGCGACTTCGTATCTATTGTTTCTAGCCACAGCTAGCACCAGTAACTAGAAACAAAGCAAGGTGGCCTTTGAGAACATGCTGAACTCACACTATAAACAGGGCTTCACTGCACAGAGTGACTCGTGCTAACAGTCAACAACCTTCTTCACTACAAAACTTTGAAATTCCTGCTGCAGGAATGGATCTCATCAGAGATTTACCCATTTTGTTTAACAGACTGTCACCTTCTGCCCACAGCAGCAGTGTAACAGCACATACCCCCCCTGGAGAGCACAGGAGAGGCTGCCACAAGCAGCAGCAGGCACGGAGTCCATATACTGAGCACTCGCTCTCAGAACAGGCAAACCGACTCACTGCCTGGGGGGAGGGCACCCACCCACCTCCCTCAATTCTCCTTCTTCCTTCAGTTTCCTGGCAAGCCTAATTACATACAAAAGCTCCTCAGGCTAATTCTCTGATAGATTAAAAGGAGGGTACTTGTGTTATGACTCTGGGGCCTGCATTAACTCCTTGGTAAACAGATGAGTTTATTGTCATGGATGGGAAGAGACGTCCTTTGGAGGCCTCAGTAAAAGGGGAAGAGCAGCTCCTGGCTGCAGTGACATCCCTCCTCTTTCACTTAATTGAATATCATAAAGCATAAGAAGGCAAAATTGGGCAATTTGATTATCAGTGGATAGGTGGCAATTGCATATGGTGTCTCTGTGCTAATTAAAAGGCAGATGTTCATCTGCAGTAGATAATCAGATGTTAATTTAATCTTCTGAAGGTTACTCCACCTTGCCTATTTTTGGTGAAGGAAACTAGGCCTTTTCTACTGAAGTTTACTCAGGTGTCTGTTCCACATTACATTTCTGTTCTCCCTTTTAGCTGAATTATAATGCTTTTTCTGAAGACTAAGGTTACTTCTAATAAACCATACTTCTGAAAGTGTCACTGGAAACAAGAAACAGTCATACGCACCCCGCTCAATCCTTGAGCAATTCCTATTTGGGAAGCAAACACCTTCTCGTCTGAAACGCCACTGCAGACAACAATGCAATGTAAGAACTAACGAAAACCTTCTTTTAACTTTTTCAGGAAGACAAATTCTAAGGACAGTCTTAAACGTGAACTCATGAACAAACCACTTCTCCATACGCTCTCCATTCGGCAGAACTCTTAACCTCGATTTCTATCACACAGGTATGCTGTGAACAAGCACAGTGTCTTTGAAGCTGGGTTATCAAGGTTCACCCCAGTCACTGCTAACACCACCCTGAAGATGTTTTGGGGGTGATGAATGAGAACTTCCTCGTGTTTTGTAGAAAACCACGATGAGGTGTGACACCAGAGAGTAACCCCCCGCCCCTTGCAGCTGGTGAGGCCACACCTCGAGTGCTGTGTCCAGTTCTGGATCCCTCGGTTCAGGAAGGGCACTGGTGTGCTGAAGAGAGTCCAGAGAAGGACAACAGAGCTGGGGAAGGGTCTGGAGCACGAGTGTTATGGGGGGCAGCTGGGGGTGTTTAGCCTGGAGGAGGCTCAGGGGGGACCTGATCGCTCCCTACAGGTGCCTGAAAGGCGGGGGTCGCTCTCTTCTCCAGGTAACAAGTGACAGGACGAGAGGACACAGCCTCAAGCGACACCAGGGGAGGTCTGGGTCGGACATCAGGAGGAATTCCCTCAGGGAAAGGGTGATTACACAGCGGAACGGGCTGCCCGGGGAGGCGGCGGAGTCGCCGCCCCTGGAGGTGCCTGAGGAAAGGCTGGACGTGGCACTCACTGACACGGCGGTGGATCGCCCATAGGTCGGGCTCGCCGATCCCAGAGGCCTTTTCCAACCTAATCCATCCNGATGGCGGCAGCGCTCCGGGGACCGCGGGTTCGAGCCCCGCGCCGCCGCGGGGGGGGTCGGGCTGACTGACCGCAACTCATTTCAAAAGGGAAACGGGAGAAAAGAGACGGGGGGAAAATCCAAGATTTCTCCCGTCACATTTTAAAATCCCGTTTCCTGAAGGGACGCCTGCGCAGGCAGCCGCAGCGCTGGGCTCCGAGGGTGTCACAGCCTGTNACTGACACGGCGGTGGATCGCCCATAGGTCGGGCTCGCCGATCCCAGAGGCCTTTTCCAACCTAATCCATCCCGCGATTCTGGCCTCCCCCGCCAGAGAAACCCCCCCAAGCCCGACACCGCCCGCCGCCGAGCTGCGCGCAGCCGGGGCCGCCCACGGAGCGCCGTGCCCTCCCTGCCCGGGCTGTCCCACCTTCATGGGGTCGGCCAGGTAGAGTTTCTCGGCGGCACGGGTGAACTCCTCCCAGGCCTGGAAGTGCGGCATGGCCGGGCCCGCTCCCGCTCCCGCAGCTGGGCCCGGGGCGGCCCGCAGACCGCTCTCGGCACATTTCTTCATTTCTCACTTGAGTGCCCTTCTTTGGTTCCCTTTCAACTGCCCACTTTATATCGGCTTCATTANGCATGGAGAACTGGCAGTCCCTGCGCTGGTGATGGCTCACGGATTCAGGCTGGGTTTACTCAAACCTCAACTGCGTGGCCAAACGAACAAACAAACTGGAAGGTGCAGGGGACAAATTCTGCAGGCTTTCTGCAGTCTCGGCTGGCAACACAAAGCTGTGGGGTGTTTGGGACCACAAAAGGCACAGTGGGCACAAGGGAGGGTGAAGAAACAGTGGCGTAGAAATAAAAGGGTGGGTGGGATGCAAGGGGAGACAAACCAGAATGAATTTCCCTGAGTCGGTAAAGCAGAAAGCAATTGTTACTGTGGGGATCGACTCTGAAAAAGGCTGTGGCGATTAGGCTGCCAAACTTCATAAACTTGTGGGCGTTACGTGGCCCAAACAATTCTGCTAAAGGGCTTTGCACCAACGAGTGGAGGCCACGGGTAATGGAAAGATTTAAGAACTGGGTTTATTTTTGCTTTTCGGAACTGCTCACGAGGTAGAGATGCTGACGTATCTTGAGAACCCAGCCTGCAGAAATGTAAGAGTTGTCTCTCAGAGATGCTGATAACCAGCAGATTTCATTAAGGTGATAGATGTATCAACAGAGCCTAAAGCAATCATCCCAAACACGGAACCTAACCTGGAGGGAGTGTTTCTCCACTGTCTTAGGGCTTGGGTAGCTATTTGTAACATGCATTATATATGTATTATATATTTACAAACACGTAGGGGATGTAAATATGTGAAAATGAAAGATATGGGGAGCACAAACCCTGTAACAGGCATAACCTTTCACAGAACAGTTGTTCACCACATTTGGATCCAGGTTTTCAAGTGGGACAGGGATATTCTTTCTGAAAAAAAAAGAGTCCCAGTTTTGGGGCTGTCCAGAGCTGCTTTTCAGAGGATTTTAGCTTTGTCTCAAATGTTCAGGATCTTTTATGTGCTGATACAGAACTGCCTTAGGAGCTTGCCAATGTCCCGTCCTTAGCAGTGTAATTCACCCATTTCTGCAGTTAAGCTAATGCAAACAGAGCAGATCCATTTGGGCATTTCTTTTTCCTTAACCTAAATCATTTCTGCGATCCATTTTAGGATGCAGCATCCAAGACTGCTCTGCATGCACTGCCTGGGAGGTGACAAACTGCAGCAGCCAGGGCAAAGAGCAGGGAGAGGGATTTCATAATTGGCCTTGCCTCTGAGGAGAATGCGATGTGTCACTAGGACAGTTACACACAGCCCAACACACAGCTCTGCATAGCCGGTTCCAGGCTGCAGATATTGAGGATTTCATCTTCCCTGCCCACTGCTCCCACCACCCATGACCCCGCATACTGCTGCTTGTACCTTCACTGGGGGTCAAACCAATGCTGGGATTAAAAGCAGCGCTGGTTTTAGTAACACATTTTTTAAACCGAGATCGGTTAGTTTTTCCAGTTTACTGTGTGGCCTTACGTACTGTTGTGCTGACACAGCTGTGGAAAACATACCTTTTTCGGTGGCAAGACAGGATATGGGAATTCCTACTGTTTTTGCTGGCTTGCCACCAAAAATGAGGGGCTGTGTGCGAAACCACCCCCACCCCCCGGTTACCCTGAAAGCAAGGCCAGTTGCTGAAATCTCAGCAATTAAGAAGAGAAGCTATTTCTGAGCCTCAGGGAATGTCTCATACCTGTAGTTAGTGTGCTGCTTCTCTCTGTTGTTCTCCTCTCGCCTAGAGAACAGAACATTTTCTTGACATGTTTGGAAAGTCAGTTAGACCACTGCAGTTATTCAGCTGTAAGTTGTATTTGATGTATGTCCAAAACTGTATTTTTCAAGTGAGTTCCAGTGAATGCAGTAATAGTAGAAATCTCTCAATGGTTTTTTTGTTTGGTGAAATAAAATGAACAGTTGTTTATCACTGTGTGGAGTGTTTGGTATGCAGCCAATAATAATTTAGTTGTTAGTAAGAATTCTTCTAAAACACACATGCTTATCTTGCTTTCTTTTCTTGAGTTCCTGCTTTCTGCCATGCAAGAAGTCATTCCAGTGGTCTTAATGACCATTCCATCACTTGCAAGTGAAATCAGGAATGCTGTAAAACCTCACTTACCCTTCCTCAGTCTCGCCTTGTATATCCTTGCTGTATTCCCTAGACCATCTTAGATAATGTCTTTTTTTGCTTGGATTTGAGGCCATAAAAAGCTATGAAGCAATAACATAAGTACTTGTGTGATGAAGATTTTTCATGTGGTTTTTCCTCAGGCCTTTTCCCCTCATCCAACCTGTATGTGCATGATTAATGATCTCTCTTTGATCAAGCTTCTACATGCATTGCCACTGCAAGTTCTGCTTCGTAAAGTTACGTTCGGGCATCTGGATTGCACATGGTGATTTCTTTAGGTTTTTTATCTAGTATTTTCCTTTGCATAAGTGACAAACTGAAATAAAATAGTAGAAAAAATACTTTGCATTGTATCTTAAGGTATCATTCATGGAGAGATCTTGACTGCTTGCAACTCCTACAAATTTCATGAAAGTTGCAGCTGTTCAGCATCACTCAGGGTCAGATATTTCATTTCCCGACCTTCACATTAATGCTTTTATTCAACTTAAAGCAGGTGCCATATTCTTATTTGCAAAAGTATTTTTCTTTCCTGGATCCGGAATTAAGATAAGAGTATTAAATTCGTTAAAATAGTTATCTGTCACACTGATACACTACTGGTGGGTAAAACAAGCTGGTCCTCCCAGCTAAAAGAAGCTTCGTCTAGAGCACAGTGCTTTATCATGCTAAATTATGGATTTGACAATAGAACAAACTCTGATCTTGGTCATGCTTCTGTAAATCCAGTCATTCAATTTATTTCACCGCCTTTTTTTTTTTTTTTTTGTGTGTGTGTGTGTCTCTAACAGTGTAATTAATAGCAGACTTTGGTGCTGAGATGTTAATCCTATTCTTGGACCAGGAGCAACATAAAGTCAGCGCAGTTATTCGGGTCTGAGGGAGTGCTAATGAGGAGTTAGTTACACGGCAATTATTACTGCCAGGAATGCTTAGTGCTTAAAGGAGATATAGTTGCTTCTTTCAAAATAGCTTCAACCCAGCCCTCAGTAAAGTTAAGGAGAATCCCGGGCATTGTGATTATACATTCCATTCCTCTGTGTGTATGGTCTGAACCAGCCCGGGATTTGTACTAATGCAGACTTCAATCACACGGGGTTACTTTTTTCCTTTGAGAGGGCATTTATGTGCATAGGGATGCAGAAAAATCTTGAATACAGTAAGATCCAAGGTCTTTGACATCTCACTGGCTTCTGCATCTCAGTGCCCGCGAGCACCAAGTCTGCAGTCAGAAGCAGTTTGTGCTCCTGGATGGGTTATAACATGCCAAAGTGAGCCGCAGGTTTCACTCCACAGCTCCTGAAGGAGCACAAAACACGCGGCTCCTTTCTGTGGGTTTTATGTTTTACACAGCTGGGCTAATGGTTTTGCCAGGCTGAGCCATACACAGTTAATTACATCAATGCTAATTCTCTATTTCTTTTGCGCTTACTGAGTGATTCAGGTTCATCCTGTCCCAAGAGGATAATTAAATACTGGTGTCACTTTGTTGTTAAAAGACAGTTCATGGCAGTCAAGGCTGTATGTGGACAGCAGGATTCCAGGGCTCTGTCCTAGTGCCTGTTACAGCCAAGTCATAGCTTCAAGGCAGGGTGAGACCTGGATGCCTGTTATTATCCTCATGCCTTTTCCTCAGTGCCCTTGCTCCTACGAAAGGAAGCACACTCCAAACCTGTCCTTGACCAGGGCCACTGGGGAGCCTGCAGCCTCATGCACGCCGTGATCCACACTCGCCATACATTTTAGCAATGACCTTGCCCGAGTCAGCGTTGTTTCCTGGTTTGCTTTAACAATCAGAAAAGAAAATGTCATTTAACATGGCCTAATCTGATCTTGCTTTATGTCAGGGAGCTTATATATGTGGATGTCAACAGCCATTACTCTAGCAAGAGAGCTGTCCCTGCATGTGGCTGTGTTCTATCCTCAGCAGAAACTGCCCTTTCATTTCTGGATGCTGTTCTGACAGTGTTCTTGTTAAGCTAGAAAGATTCACCCCTTCCTGTTAAGTGGTCAGTTTAGTCCCTTCAGCATAATAACGTATTCAAATGAATGTGCTGTCATGCAAGAGACATATGTTAGAGAGCAGACTCTATACTGTCACAACACTGCCTGTTGAGGTTTGAGAATGAAATAGCAGTCCTTGTGATGGCCTTCAGGGAAAAGAGGAGCACATCTGGTAGCCAGCTCATGAACCGGCATCCGAAGCACTCTGGAAGCAGACAGACACTCTCAGCATTAACCACTCATAGATTTTGTATCACCATTACGTGGAGTTTCTGAGCCTTCATAAGATGGGGTTAGATCATCTGCTGGCACATGCTGGAAGCACATTGATTTCTTACATTAATCTTTAAGTAGAAAAGCTTTTTATTTGATAGGCATGACTTCAGGCTGGTTTACCTGTGCTGTTCATGCTGCTGTCGCTGATGTAATTGAAGAGCAGAAACAACCAGAACAGGCAAGTGAGATTAAATGCTTGTAGCGATACCTTCCCAAGTCCTCTGGAGCAGGGTAACTGCAGCTGGGGTGGAAGGGCTTTCAGGCTTTTTAGACTAAGTTAACTTCTGATTCTAAACTACACATCTCAGCCCAGATCAGGTGGAAATTGCCTCCTTCTCAGTTCAGATTGCAGAAAAGCAGACATGACCAGTTCCTAGCCTGCTGAAATGCTAAAGCTTGCACTTTCCTGGCAGGTGAACCCTTGCCAACCTCTTGCTGAAGTGAGAGTAACACGCTTCCCCTTCCCCCCATGCTGTTGCAAGAGCAGCAACCTGCTCCTGTCTGCAAAGTAAATTCGTGCCTATCCCTGAAGTTGGGAAGCCTTATTTCCGTGGACTCTTGATTTAGCTGTGTTAGTAAAAGGGGCTGGTAGTCCAACCACTTGTCATTGCCTTTCCCCAGGAATTAATGCCCTCTCATGAGGCGTTTGCAGAGATCCTTGTGTGAGTGCCCCTTAACCCTTCAATCAGACTGGGTTAGCAAAAACCTCCTACTTAATCCATTTAAGCTAAGTCTGGCTCAGGCTGACTGAAGTAGGTTAGAGGGTGCCCACACAAGCCTACTCTGTAGGCAGATCTGAAGAGGTAGTAATTTCCCCAAGAAGCAGGACGGGCTGAGCAGGGGTAGTGGGTCTGAATTAGCAGCTCCAGCCATGCCTGGGCTGCAGGCAGAGGAGGACACCAGCTGCCACCCCACGCTGTGCACACACAGGGGTGTGGGGCAGCTCAGCCAGCAGGCAGAACTGTGGGAGCTGCAGCAGTGCAGCTGTTTTCCCATGCACCCCTTCCCATGGTTACCACAGTAGAAGAACTTGGCACTGAGCAGCTGTGGCCAGCAATGCACAGCAGACTAAAGCCCTCTGCAAGCTCGTCAAGATCTCCCGTTTGAGTCTTTGTCCTTGGTCAAGAACTGGTGTGGGTAGAGGTCCAAATTATGGTCAAATTAGTGTCAAGTGGATTGTCGACATTGGTGTTGCCAGTTCCTGGAGCAACTGCAAGCACACACATTCACGTGATGTCTGCAGTATGGCAGCTTCCTATAAAAGATGTCTGACACAGAGCTTTTGTAGCTATTGGGCTGGCAGGCCCACATAAAGCATATGCACCCTTTTAGGGCCTGGAGAAAGATGAGCAGCCTTCAGGCAATTCCCAGCCTGCTACTGACCCTTCTGCTTTGTCTCCCTGACTCTTGCCCACTCCTGGTGGGGAGGGAGAGGAACTGGGAACAGTAGCTGCATGTTTTCTGATGAATCTCTGTACCAGATCTCTATGTATAAAGGATTCAGCCAATCTGTGTCCCCTTTATGCAGCACAAAGAGATGAGGCAGGGCATTGAGGCTGCTCATACATATTTCAAATCTCTTTCTTTCTTTTTTTTTCTTTTTTTTTCCTTAGGGTTGTTTTCACTTTTATTTTAAAACAGGGTAAATCTGGCTGCCCTAAAGCTAGCTCCTCTTCTCTATAGCTTACTCTTGTTGATTTAAAAACAAGAATCAGGAGAAAGGTTTGCCAGCATAGCATTTGCTATGCAACATTTACATGCAGCTGCTTTGAACTAAATTCCCAGCAGAAGTGAAAGGATTTTGAGGCTTCCAGATCTTAGCAGACTACTGGTTTTTTGCAGACAGAAATCTGTATCATATGTACTTCTCCAGAGATCCTTTCCTGTCAGCTAGGACTGTACAATCCTTCTCCTACCCCACTGAGACGTATTACCAGCTTTTGGGAGGGGATCCTTCTGGACCTAGAAAGTTAATTAGTTTTGCTTACAAATGTCTGCCACTGAAGCGACTTATTATTTTTTGGAGGGAAGAAAAACTCTTGTCTCTACAGTTGAAAACAGCAAAAGCATGCAGCTTTGTGTAGATTTTGATGCTTGTTTCTCTCCTGTGGGGTAACAATCTTCTCCATATGTGGGGAAATTTTTCCAGCTGTTCCATTTCAGTCCTAGAGTTGTAGGCTGAATGATCAGTCTAGTCTTATAGATCAAGAATATGAGTATTTGAAGGCTGTTTGCAAATCAAATGCTGGCAATTTCAGGAAAGGCAAGCCTTGCTCTGCTCGACTCCAGCCTGACCATTTTCACAGAAGCTGAGAATCCATTGACATTGATAGGTTTTTTTTTTGGGCAATGAAACCATGATCTAAACCAGGGCCAGAGCAATAGGCAAGTGGTTTGCTGTTCGTTTAGACATGCAAGGTACCTAATGCAATGAAGGTAATGCAGGTTGCTTACAGGTGAGGGGAAGGTGTGTTGACACAGGAATCTCCTCGCTCGCTCCTTGGTGGCCATGTTAACTTCAGCGAGTGGACACTTTTCCCCTTAGGAGCAGGATCAGTTTGATGCCCCATAAATCTTATTAGGTATTCTGTTCATTCTTCAGAGGAGTATCATGAGGGTTAATTATTTCTCTGCTCTGACTCAGACAGTGATTTTGTGCCAGAGGATTCTGGCAGTAAGTATAATCCTAGTGATACCCTCAGTGAGGAAACCATTGTTAACGATGTTGATGAGGAAGCGCTAATGGAAGCTGAACCAGAGCCTGATATAGAGAGACCTAAGGCAAACAAAGGAAAGAGGTTGGAAACCTGACTGTTTTCAGCCTTCCGCAGCAGATCTCACAAAAAATAACCTCTTTGTCTTCTTCCCCCTTGCTCCCCCCTCCCCATCCAAATGCAGGCTGCAGAATGGCTCTCCTGAGGCTGAGCTGTGCTAGAGGGAGAGAGATGTGCTGCTGAAGTGCTGGTGCCGACGGCCATTCCCTGGGGAAGCTGTGCAGCAAGGAGCAGGTTTCAAATAGAGTGTCTCCTCTGCAAAACCAGGTTGCCAGATGGGGGCCGAGGCCCTTGTTCTGCCCAGGCTCCAGCAAGGCATCGCTCCAGAGCCAGTTGGCACTCTGAATTATAAATATATTGGCCATGTTACACTGTTCAGGACTGGTGCTCTGGAGTTAGATGTAGCATGAATAAAACATATATTCCATACTGTTTTTCTCTATCAGTATTTCATAAACTCACGATAAAAGACCAGTGATATTTACCTGCTTGTAACTGTGCTGAGAAGGGTAGAAGGGCTCCCTGCACCCCCCACTAAGCACAACTTAGTCCTTTAAAAGTTTTCCTTGTCCCATAGAGATTATTTTCTTCTCCTAGTCTCGTGTGGTTTCCAAAGCCCATGTTTAAACATACAATGACATAGGATAGATAGCTATTTTCCATACATGGCCTTGGTTGTTCAGCAGGAGTGTTCACTGCTTTAAGACAGTACTGAAAGGGATTCTGTTCTGCACTCCAAAAGAGGAGCAGTCAGGATTATCTTGGGTCACATCTTTCTTCTATTAGTCAAATGGTGAAACCAGACATCTGAGTTGTTTCAGTCTGTGACCTTACCCTGTGCTTCCTGACAGATCTCACAGCTTTTCAGTTGTCCCTAGTTTATATGCAGGATTCTTCAGTCCCCCTGGCAATCTGCATTCTTTCTCGAGCTTTTCTCTGGTATCTTGGGCCCTTGGGAGATCACAGCCTGCCTTAGTTTCTATGTGCTGCATAGCTAACCACTCCAATAATGGTCTGGATCCCTCTGCTGAACAGGCTTAAAGGTATTCATGGCCTTCTCTAATGTTTCTTGATGCTATTCAACCTATACAGTGTTCTTTCAACTTGCATTCTTCCTGGATGCTTCCAGAAGCAGTACAGCAGGCTCCAACATTTCCTGACACTGTGGCCCTTTATAGCAACCAGCAGCTTACACATTTGTCATTCAACTCACAATCTGCTTCACTGTTTCTGGCATCTTAGGGTTGCTCTCTCATTCCCTAACATGCTATAGCCTTCTCCAGGCTCAGCAGCTGCTCCAAGAAGGTTCCTAAGGCTTGGGAGCTTTTTGCTGAAAACATTTTTCAGAGTCTCCCTTATGCTCTCTAGCAATGAATTTCCCCCCCTCATTTTGTGATACGATGTGTTTTTCCTTGGCATGTTTCTAATTGCTTCTTCATTTACCTTTATAGGTCCCTGATCTCCAGCAGCACGTGTTATTCCTCATAAAATATGGACACTCTGACTTTGTTGTTTCAAACATCCTTGTAGTTATACCCAGCAGTTGTAGCCCTTCTTGATGTGATTTCATTCAGTAACATTTCCTCGTGTTAGCTGTCTTTTGTGTCCCCAGCAATTCTCAACCTTCCCTGGTTTCATCATCATCATCCAGAGGCTTGCATCTCATAGCACTGTGAGGCTTTCTCAGACAACTCTGTCATGATGATGTGTCCTCTGGTTTTCTGTATCACCCTGGGATGTTTCTTGACATACATATCTTATTCGACTTCCCTTATGTCCCACAGCACTACACAGACTTCCTACATCCTCAGCAACTTTCATGGTACTCTGATGTCCCCTGGCTGTTATCTGGCTCTCTTTGATCTTTCCCAGCTGAATCGCAGCACTCTCTTAATATCCCTCTCTCTATCCTCTATGATCTTCACAGGCACCTCTGGCTTGCTAATGGTTATTTCCACATTCTATTTTAAGTTTGATTCAAAACACTTTCACTCATCCACAAACATTTGCAATCATGCAGCCAAAAAGGACGTCCCGGTAAAGCAGCAGTTCAAGCATTCATTTTGTTTCTCTGACAACATTTTTAAAAAGAAAATATGTAGTTGTCCTAATGAATTTTGAGAAGAGGAGATTGTTGCAACATTTGCAGAAATGTGTATGAGCAGTCTGAGGCTTCTTTACTAAATGACTAAAGGAAGGTAAGGATTATACCATGGTGAGCTCCCCGCACATGTACAGATCCTGCAGGGAATGACTGGCAGTGGTCTCAAAAATTTGACCCATAAATTCCATAAACTGAAGCAGTGCCTTTGCTTCTCTTTGTTAAAATGAGTATCACTGTTCAATGAAAATTCATCTGGTAATATTTGTAAACTACTTGAAATATTTGGGCTCTGTGGAAGGTTAGCCTGTTGCTATTCTTACATTAGATATCTTTACTCAGAATGATTAATAAAAAAACCCTGAGTTTGGTAGCATAAAGTAATTTTTTATTTGCCTTCTGGCTGGTCCCAAAACCTGTTTGATGTTTGAGGTTTTCAGCCAGAAAAAAAAAGAAACAGATGCTGAAGATTATGAGGCTGTACAATTGGCTTTATTCTAATATCGACTCTTGAAAATATATGAGCATGAAAGGATACAGGTTACATTTCTCATTAGCTATTTGTGTCATAGCATCATCATCAAACTCATCTCAGCTAGTATAATGCAAGCCACCAGCATCCATTCTACATGGATATCATTACAAAGTGAATATTTCTTCTTCATAAAATTCCAGTGCTCAAGCATGTTTGTATACTTTGACTCTTTCCTTGTCCCAAGTGCTTTGATTGCAGGAAGAATCCTAAAATGAGTTTGTTCCTATTGTTCGTCTTATGCAAACCTGTGCTGCACCCATTCCTGGTTTCTACTTAGAAAAACTACAAAAAAACCCCCGTGATATAAATCATAGAGTAGTGCATTACAGACTTATTTAGTTCCTTAGTCATCCATGCTTTTAGTTATCCCTGGCAGTAGATGCCATGTTTAACAGTGCAAGGGCTACATGCTTGTGTGCTTACTTTATTTCCTTTGCTGCCGAAGTTCTAAAGAAATCAACAGCACTTTAAATACGGATTTATTGCTGCTTATGCACCACTGAACTGCAGGGGAGGGAGGATAAAAGTGTTACCGAGTACAGTGGGCTCAATTTCTTTTTGCATGAAAGGCCTGTTTAGCAGAGGGGGAAGAACCTGACCCTGGTGCCAGCTATTTTTTTGCACTAGCCAAGTCCTATCATCAAAACTCTACAGGGGATGTGCTAACTTAACTCTGCAGAAGGGTAAGGTTTACTTAAACTTCCAGATGTACACTTCCACAAACCCCTGGTGCTTTCCTTCCCTTCTGTTTGCTTCTGGGACAAGTGAAGAAGCCATCTCAGCTGGCTGGGCATCATCATCTGTGACGGTCCTCATCACTCTGGAGAATCTAATTCAGCAGGTGATCCAAATTCAGTCATGGCCTCACTGGGTATAACTGCTTTTTTAAACATGAAAGCTGAGCTGGACCTGGCAGTTTTTAAAACTTGGAAGATTTGAGGGGAAAGGAAAAACAAAAAGTGTTGAACATAGTTTCTATTGCTTTTGCATCAGATAGATGTTCCTTTTATTTTACTGTATTTCCTGAGTAGGAATTTCCCTGGTGTGAAGGGTGCAGCCTGCTCTCCAAAACAGGCTATCATTGTGGAGGCTGGAGAATAAACATTCAGTAATTTAGGCTTGAATGGTCTTCCTGAGGTAATTTGGTCCAATCTCCATTCCAAGCAGTACAAAGTAGATGAGGCTGCTCTCTCTGATGATCCTTCACTGAGAGATGGCCCATGGTGAAAGTAAAACCTTCAAATTTAGATTAGGAAAGCATTTCTTAAGCTTCTTCTGAGCTTAGATAGACCTCTCATGAATAATTTTTCTTCCCAAGATTTTTGAGTGCAGAAATTCTGCCCAGACTGGGGAACAGCTAACTTCTGCTGATAGCAACAGCTCAAATTCCTCCAGGGTGAGAGAAAGAATTGATTATAGTTTCCTTGTTTGACATGTGAAGATCTATTTCTTTGCCTTGGAAGGACTGCACTGCAGTGAGCAGTTACATGAGCTTGCATAAGTACTTGCAGCCAGTTCTCATGCCCATATTCTGCAGGAAATAATCAGCACCTAGTAAGTAGATCAATGACTGTTCTCTAATTTGTTCTTTTTGCTATATATTTCCTTTTCTTCCTGTAATTTGCCTAAATTTATGGTTCGTATTTCTTAGCTAAGAAAGAAAATATTTTTATCTCTTACATGTTTTAGACTCCTCGTGATTCTGTTTGAATCCTTGTCCATTGGAAAGGATACTCTGAACTGTCTTTGGCCTAGCACTGGACAAATGTCAGAAACAGAGAGCTCAGACTGACCGTGAGCATTGCACAATTAAATTTTCTGTTCCTTTTGCTTTGTAATTTGGCTCATGTTTGATGTAGCAGCATTACCTCTAGCAAGTGCTTGTTCTCTCTTTAGCCTCTGTATTGATATTTCTCCCAATAAGTGAGAAATCTATTTTTGTGAGCATCTTGTGACAACCGGCTCAAGTGACATAAGCCACTGAACAGCTATTGAGCAAATCAAGGCTAGATTCAGAATAGTAAATTAGAGGGCCGAGGCTCTGCATTCAAATAGCAACAACAGTTTAATCTGGACCCATTTCTTGTCCTTCAGCTTCTACTTGGTGTGACAACTGTCCACTTAAAATAGCGTTTGTATGGAAAAGAAAGGAAGCTGTGTCAGTACTTTCGGTCCCCCAGCGGAAGGTGTTGGGTCACCCCTAATGCATAATGCACGGCCTCTCCGAAATACACATCCCATCGGTTCCCAGCATCTGCAACGTTATAAAGCAGCTTGGAAAAGAAAGGGAACAATAACTTCTCCAAATGCAGCTAGAGACAGAAGTTTGAGAGAGCCCTGGATATAATTACCTGAGCTGGACTCCAGCCAGGAGAATGCTGAGCTAAGAACAGTAAAGTCCTGACTCTGCACAAGGGATCCAGACAAATTTAAAAGAAACTGCAATAACAGAAGTGGGATTTGAGCGTCTGGGAAGACGTTTTAGAGAGTGAATGAATACAAACTAAGGCCTCTAGGGAGTCTGATAGGAAACAAAAGGAGCAAAATGAAGAACCGAGTATAATGGTAATATATGTGGCATTGTCTGTCTTACATGCAGTCAGGGCTACCTGGTAAAACTGTATCCTCTGCATGATCTGAGATCTAACTTCCCCGAGTTCATTAACCTCTCTTCCCAAGCCAGACTACACGAGCAAGGATGGAAATAAGGCACGTACTCTCTGTTGTGTTCTTAAATAGCAATGAATAAGAACTGAGTCAGACCTGATAAATATGTTAAATCTTTAACATCGCACCAGGTTAATTAGCCACCATTAAGCTTGTGCAGGAAGAAGGATTTCTCTCTGTTGGGCTGCTCCCCAGGTAAGGAAAACTGGTCTCAGCCCAGAAGCATTTTACCTTTACTCCCAAATTTCTTAAGGGGTAGTTATTCTACCACTTGGCTGCTGTTTCTTGACAGGACAGGTATCATACAAACATTTCAATTTTCCTTCACTTTTTTCTCTTTTACAAATTTTCCTCTTGCACAAACTCTTCACAACTCCACTTCTCAGCAGATCAAGATACCTAATGGAAGGATGATAAAGGGTCTGTTACCTTTCATCTTAAGGTCCTGTTCTTGGGGTGGGTTTTTGTATTTGCTGGGAGCCAAAAGCATACTCAGGTAGCTACCATTGCTCAGACCACGCACAAAGCCCTTTGGTCCTTCCAAACTGTTCTCATTCAGGCACACAAAATTCAAAGAGAAGTGGTTTAAAAAGGAATGCAAATGCAGAAGTGAAAAGCTGATGAATGTGAGCAGGGAAGGTGGTCCAGAAGGCAATGGTAAAAAAAAAAAGGAGGGGCTGGAGGGAAGGTGGAACACAAGGAAATCCAAGTGGGGTAGCATTTGGGACTTGAAAGTGTGCATTCTTCCCACTGGCAGGTTTTTTTTTTCTTACTTTCCATTAGCTGTTTCTTTTTTCACATTCCTTTTCCCCTGGCTCATTTGTTTTATGCCAAGAGGCTTATTTGTCTTTCCTGGCTTATTTGTAGTGCATCTGGATTTAGGCATCCTGATAAATCGGTTGCTCTGAAGACTGTGATCTAAAAATGAATGTTGAGTTGGATTTTGAGCTAATTTAAACTGATATACATCTGACAAAGTGAAGTTTAGCCATGTAAAATTCCACTGCTTAAGCAAATGCATAAACAATGAACATTATTCCCCTTCAGTGTGCCAGAAAATTATATCGTCTGCTCTTACCGAAAAGATTATTTTAAATTTGAAACACGTACCTATAAATGTCTGTATTTTGCAGTTTTGAAAATCTAAGCATGGAAATGTATTATGTTAACACATACTACACACTTCGAGAGATTTTCTTCTACTGAGCACATTATTTTTGAGAAGAGCTAAACCTTTCATTAGTTCTATCTGTGTGAATGTATTGGTTTAACTGTGTGTTTTATTTGCTTCTATAATATGTGTGCTTACTGTGCTTTAGCAGACAAATGTAGGCCGGGGTCAGAGTGCAAGCTCAGACAACACTCTGCAATATTCAGCACCCTGCAGGATTTGGGATTTCATTAGTAATTTTTGGGTTTATTTTATTATTAAACACAGAATGAGAGCACCATGGAACTGATTCATCTTAGTCACTGTTCTTATATACCTGGCTTGGAATTGAAAAAATATATTTTAGAGACAGCTTTGCTTCTGATCTTAGGGAAAGCACTGATGGGAATTAGTTAGGCTCCGCTTCTCAAAAAAAAAAAGGCAGATAATTAGAATCCAAATTTTAATCTTGCTGCCTTTGAAAGCAAAGCATAATCAGTAACAATCTAAAATCATGTCCCTTGCTACTTTTAGCATTAGTCAGAGGAAACCTGATTTTCACTAATGCCAAGAGCTTTTACTACGTCTTGAGAGATGAGCGCTGGCAAATTTTGCTGCAGCAGCTACAGAAGTCGCTGCCTTGGCATCCCACCCTGCTGCTTTGCTGGAGGTTATTGCCACCCAACACCACCTCAGCTTCTTATTGGAAAGCCTGGTTGTCTACTAACATTCACCTGAGCTGGATTTTTGACTGGGTTTGCACTGATTTCCCCACAGAGGTGCTCTCAGGTGGACTGGGCAGCTGAGGGTGGGAGCTCTTGACTCCACCACAGCAATGCTGCTCTGTCAGCTGTGGGGAGGCATCACCTCATGGTGTATGACAATTGTATGTCAGCAGCAAATTAGGCAAAAAAGAAATTAGGGGCCTGAATGGCAAAACAAACAAAAAGATAGGTATGGAAATAAAAGAAGGGCAAAATGCTTTAAGATCCAGACAAGAATTCACATGGTGACTAAAATGACATCTTCCTTTCCTAACCAATATTTTTATTGTCATATGCACGAGGGCCAAGTGCCGCCACACCAGTGGTGCCCAAGCCTTTCGTTATCTCTGAAGATATGAAACTTACACTTGGAATGAAAGTGCAAGAACACCGTGGCTTCCACTGGATCTACCACCTTCCATTAGAGCAAAAAGCTACCACCAACTCTAAACATTTGGAATGCAAAGATACAGCTGTGCCAGCCCTAACTGACTGATCGTGTTCTGCAGTCCAACCGGAGACATGTTTGGACGGCTAATTTCTTAATTAATCATTCACCTTAGTCCTGACTAGAAGGAAAATGCATTTGTCCAACAAACTATGTGGAATTGCTCCAGGAACTGTTGAGCTCCTGCCTTTTTGGTGTGCTGTTGAAACAAATTATATAGCTTTAGCAAGAGAACTATAATTAGGGTCAGTGGAAAACTGTGGGCAGGATAATATTGTGGATTCTGCAATTTTTTGTCATGTTGCTCCATAATATGCCAGAAACCAGTAGTTTTATTGCTTCATAGTGCGTTAACACTGTCAGTGCAACATCCCCTGCCTTCTGACATGGAACTGACCCTTTTGTGAGCCAAGGCTGGCCTCAATTTACAGTAATTCTCAACTGTGCTCCTCCTGGAGCTGGTGGCAAAGCTCCTGTTAACTTCTGTAGGAGCTGGGCAGGCCTGGGCAGGGAAAATGGGGATGGATAAGGAAGATGATAGAGTAGAGCTGAGGGGAACAGAAGGCAGGCTATTTTGTTTCATTATAACCTCTCCAGTTATCACTGGATCTCATACTGATATCACCAGGAGGTTTGCTCATAGATTAAAATTACAGTGTAACTAAAATTTAATCAGTTCTTATTTTCTCCATCACACTAAGAAAATCTCTCCTCTAGGCTACTGCTGCTTCTGCCTCTGGGCTCTTAAGTTCCTTCTTTTCCTCCTTGGATTTTCTTTTGCTTACCCCTAATCCCCCCTGCACACTTTTCTTCCAGCTATTTCCAGATCTTGTCTCTTGGGGGGTGTCATTCTCTCTACTGGAACCATTCTAACCCCCGAAATAATCAGCTGTGGGCAGGCTGATCACTGACTGGGATGTGCCATTGCTGGCCCTTTCAGCCAGGAGAATACACCTCTTGAGATCATTCTTCCAGGATGTCAGCAAATTCAGGCAAACGTTACAAGACTGATATCATAGTTGGAAGGCTGCCTAAGATAATTTTTGATCAAAAAAAAATGTGATAAAAAACCCCCCAAGTTTTAACTCTCGTGACTATAGTGGTGGTCTGAAGATGTAATACAGGTTCAAATAATTATAAAGTTAATGCGAGATCCAGACTCATCCTTCATTCCTTGTGACAGAAGAGGGAAATAAAAATGAAGAAGGAAAAAAAAAGGTGAGCTAATTGTGGAAAAGAAGTACAGAAACTGAAGAGGTGGAAACAAAAAGAGCAATGGAGAAACACAGAATTCTCTCACTTTTATTGAAAAAGTGTGAAACGCCCCCCAAAAAAGAAATAAAAGTCTAAGGAGTGAAGAAAAAAATAAAAGAAGGAAGAATACGAACAGTAGCATCATAAGCTGGGGGTTGGTTGAATTCAATCTGAGCACTGCAGTGAAAAGTTCCAGCTATGGAATTGCGATCCAGATTCTTTAGATTGCGAAGTTGTCCATGAAGAGACTGGCTCTGCCACTTAGGGACTACCACCACACAAACCCTTCCAAATGCTAGGCATAGAAGGTGAAGTACCTCTGGTGCAACAGATGACTTGGAGGAACTTCTGGACGAGGTGGCAGAAATAAAGACTGTATAAAAGTGGAAGTGGCCGGAGCAGATGAGCAATGGTTGAGCTCCAGTTCTTGTATTCTTGTACTTCCTATTTTTGAATGTATTGACATTAGAAGTTCCCCTCAAACTACTTTATGTGTAGACACACACACATAACACATTCACACATATATCAAAGAATTTCTTAGCTTTTTAAGGAAGGAAAGTTGATTTCCTTTCACATGTTACTACACTGAGTTCCCTTTGTTTCATTGGAAGGGATTCCAGATCCACACATTGAAGCAGAAGTTCACGGACAACTCCTATTATGTAGAATTATACCCAAAAGTATTGAGATCAGGCAGATACCCAGCAGTGTAACTTTCAGCTGCGATAGTTAGTACTTGCTAATATTGTAATACTGTAATTCAACTAGAAAACAGTGAATTAATAGACAGTGTAAAAACCTCAGACACAGAAAGCCTTTATTACCCATAATGTCATAACCTTCTTTTCAAAATAGCTACGTCTGCTTTGCAAATTGCATCCAAAGACCTCAGTTCACTTTAAACACATTTACAATCTCTCAGACTTCCTAGGACAGGGGAATTATCACCGTGAAGGAAGAAGTGGAGACACAGAGGCATCAGAGGGCGATTTCAAAGTGCCACAGGAGTGACTGGAGGGAGAAACAGATCCCACATTACCCTGACTTCCCGCTGTATACTGAATATCATAATTCTCTCCCTGCAGTATCAATGGATTTAAAGAACTCACAGCTGAAGGACAGCGAGTGCACAACAGGTATGCCAGGCAAGGCAGGCATCAGAGAGGTCATCTTGTGCTATGCACACACCAGAGAGACACAAGCAGTTCTTTTCCCAAAGAAGTCCATTGTCTAGGATGCTGTTTGCAGTTGTATCAGTTATGCCAACAGTTAATTCATGCATGACAGAGCCCAACCTACTCAAAGATCCTTATGACTTGCCAAGCCACGGCTTAAGAAATGAAGTTAAAAATTAACTCACGGAAGTTTTTGCTGACTTCACCTCACCAGCTTATTTATCATTTAGCACATGACCACAGTTGTCATGGATTTACATATGAAGCATGAGAGGTTTTTTGCTCAGATCCTGATGTCCCAAGGCTATATGTGTATACATAAACCATATGTAAAAGAGAGGAGCACTGTTTTCCAAGTGTGAAAAGGAAATTGTTCTAATGTGAGACATACGTCATCGGCATCCCTTTCCCTTTGTTCCCAAACATGGTAAAGCTGTTTGTGGACTATAAGGTGACGTCACGTAAGGATGCACAGTTCCCATTTTTTTATGCATATATGTATATAACAACGTCAGTGTGGGCATCCAAAGAATTAATGGTTATGAAATACTGAGCAACAGCGATGTATAAAAGGTAAGTGACACACAGCAAAGGAATGTCCCTTCAAATCACAGAGCACATGAAACCATTTTGGTCTGTGACAACTACACCACTAGATTTTTTCCATGTTTATCCAAAGTAGCTTAGTAAGCATATCATGCATGCCATTCACTAAGTCTGTGCACCAAAATACAGAGTATGATGACCCCAAGCAATGTCTGCAGTGCTTGTAAGCTTGGCAGAAAGGGGAACTGGCTGCCACTACTGCTGTGAAGTATTTATTTCAATTAATTTTTGTGAGAGAAGCAACAAAAATAGTTCTCATTCTACTACAGCTATTCAGCTGTTATTTTGGCGGAATTACACCTGTGTAAATTTCTTAGAGGTAGGAGCTGTGCACATGTTCTGTGAGCTAATGAGACTTCAGAAAAGATTGTCAGGAATGGCACAAGACATATCTATTATTTTTGATTCAGCACCAACCCATTTATCTTTACTTTTTGCTAAAAAGGGCAATTTCAAGGTTTTTCTGGTGTCTGAATAAAAAAGCAATGCTAGATGCAGGCTTCCTTCTGTCCCATATGTCTTAAGTGTACAAAGCTTTTTTTAGAGAATAGCTTTCTTTCAGGGCAAACCAGTTCTTACTAAAAATAATTCTTATGAGATCAGATAAAATGAGAGGAATGTTGTTGGCAGATCCTGGTGTCTTATTTACAAAAAAAATAAGGCTAAATCAGCCTAATCCAGGCCTGTAATACGAGGAGAGAGCTGAAGAACCTTCCCTGTTCCCCAGGGCCGTGGTTGACGGCTCGAGAGCTATTTTGGTGGTTGTGGTCAGAGGATGCAAAGGGCTGCAGAGACGCCTCCTCTGGACTGCCCTAACCCCTGGGACTGGCCCACAGAGGCACACGTGGCCACATACTGGGGTTTTGGAACAGGCGCAGGGACAATCTGCACGTCCATCCAGGGACACAGAGCGCAAGAGCATCTCTTAGATTAGTAGCACCTACCTAGATACGCATCTCCGGTTATAAAAATTCATGCCTAGCTATGAGAGAGCTAGAAATACAAAGACTGGGTACATGCATGGAGGTGATCCTCCCTCCAGCATGTCCTGAGATCCATCACACCCAGCATGAAAGTAAAACTTAGATGGCTTTCTAGTGTTAATGTGCTCTTGACTTTGAACTTCACAGCTCTGTCTTCCTTCATATCAGTGTCTTCTCTCAAGCTTTTAGTGTTGAACGGTGCCCAATCCCTGCTAATTTCTGGTGTTGTGTATTATTTTCCATCTTTTTAGCCCATTTTTGTGGTAGATAGCAAGCCCCTGAGGCAGGAGCTTGCGTCATCTATTGAAAAAAAAAAAAATCTCAGCAATTATTTATGATTCATTTGTGGGATGGTATTTCAGCATTTGTGTACATTATTTAATAACAGATATGGCCCACAAGTGTTGAGCAGACAGGATGATCTATATTGTCAGAAAGAATGAAGGTGACTTTGCAGACTCCAACGTGTTGTCAAATACCTACATCAGTGGACAAATTTCCTGCACATCTACATTGAAGTCAATCCAAAGCATACCAGTTGTCTTCTAGTTGCATGAATATTTGTTCACAGAAAGCCTTGAATTGCGTATCCAACACTGTTATTTGAACTGCATCAAAATAGCTTACGTGGAATTGTGTGGCCTGGTTTTACATGTTTCTTTATTCTTCTTTTAAGAGCAAAACTGAAAGGTCTGAGAGGAGTTTGGGCCTTTTTCTTCAAATAAAGAACTTCCTTATAAAGAATTCATTGACTTAAACCTGTTAAGAAAGTGACCCTCAATCAGGCTAATTTTATTTTTGAACTAGCTGAAGAATCCCAGGCTCCAGTGGTTCATTTATAATTCAGCACTAAGCTAAAGAAATGAGCAGAAAATGCATAGCTGTAAATCACAGCAGCAGCCACGGAACAATGCAGTGCCGAGCAGCCATTTCAGGTTTTCGGTTCCTTTATACCCTTTCCACATAATGAAGCCTGTTAAATGAATCCTTACGGGAATCGTTCACCAGGTCTGTGTTTTGTACATTGAAGTCCAAGTACAAGAGCTTAATTTTTTTTAAGTAAACGGTCTGTATTCTGTAAAAGTTTGTTCAAGGTACCTTTTTTTTTGGAAGTGGATTTCAGTGGAATTATTTCAGTCAGAGGGAATAAAGGTGGCATCTACAATTCCTGGTCTATTTTATTTAGAAGGATTTGTTGTCCATAGCTAGACAATAGGGCCACATCCTACCTTTGCCTCTATTGCAGAAAACTCTGAAAGAAACAAGCTGTTTTGTTCCAGTCTTCAAAGTGAGAGTAGAGGCTCTGCTCAATAAACATATTTCTAGACCACTTTTTTCCCCTAATTCTTTGCTGATGAAATTACCACACTCTGTCTCCCCAAATTTGCTTGTGGATAGATGTATTATTTTTCTCAGTGAGAAATAATCCAGGTGTCCAATCAACCCAAAGGTTGTGCATTCATTATTTCTATTTAAGTCAATTAGAACTGTGCAGATGCCTCTTCTATTTGATGATTTGCTTCCAGAGAAAGACTAGAGAATTAATTAAAACACACAATCTAATTGAACTGAAATCATAAGATTTTGTTTCTAGGAAACAACTTGTGAGTCTAAAGTTGTGCATTTATATCTAATTACAGAACGTATAATTTCAAGCCACTTCACCAAAGTTTGAGTCTGGAGTTAGTTTTCAGACTGCAAGTCTAATTTAGTTTCAGAATGGAGCTTAAGATTCCCAACATCTAGAGACCTGGATAGGGATGTAGGGGGCGGGGATGGGACATGTGATTTTCGTTTCAGTTAATTTTAGATTTATTTCTGTTTATGAGATCAGTTATCTCTTTCTAAAAGTGTTTTCACTTTGGCAGACTCCTCAGTTGAAAGGCTTATTTTGAGACATTTCTTGTTGAGTAGCTGATGTTGCTGCTGCTGAGAGGTAAAGGGAGACATATACAGTGTTGAAGGGGATGTATAGTAATGTCATGGTAATGACAGGCATGAAACCAAAGATTGCCCATATCTTTCCTTCCATCATGGAGGAGCTTACCAGGCAGTGCAGAGGGAGAGCACAGTATGTAGCATTAGCAGATCTGTCCCTCCAGGCTTTTGGGTGAGCTCTACTAGCCATGTGTTCTGAGCACGGACCATGATCTGTGTTTCACGTGGTCAGAGTTTCCAACCCTTCCCTTTTTCTGCACAAAGATTCCCAGTAAGCTGTGCAAATGATCTATTTTTGATGAGCGCGGGGATTGTTCATAATTTATTTCCATTGTGCTAAAGACACCAGAAACCAACAAAGCAGAATTCTGCATGATACTCCTGTTTGGACAAAGCCATGATAAAGTGAAACAGCAGCAAAAAAAACCCCAAACAAACAAAAAAAAAACCTGTCTTTTGAGGTCAATATTCAGAAATCTTGGCATTTTGATGAACTCTGGAAGATCACTGTTCCAAACTAAGCATTCCTTTCTCTAATGGCCACACCTGTGCAATGGTTTCTGTGCCCATCTAAAATGATCATCCAGTTTCACAGTTGGAATAATAAATTTAACATTAAAAAAAGCGCTTCTGTACATAATAACAGAAGAAGAGACAATGAAGATGCAATCCTGGACACTTCAGATGTATTTATTTTAATTGCCTTGTGGATGTTCTGCTGTTACATTTAAGTCCTTTAAATACACTTAGACAAACCTTTCCCTGGTTCTTATAGTCAGCCAGAACTCCTTTGTATAGTTGCTGTAAGAATGCAGTAGCTGGATAGGAATCATTAAACAAGTGAGGTCAGCATCTCAGGAGAATACATCTGCAGAACTTGGTAGGTAAAACCCAGGCTATGGAAAATCCTCAGCTTTTGAGGGAAAGCTGTTGTGAGGGATTTAGCAAATGTACACTGTAGGATACAGGAAGAGAAAGGCATTTGTGGCTGCTTGAGAGCCCTCATGGAAACCAGTAGGATGTGCAAAAGGTGAAAGTCAAAGACTTTGAGGGAGAAATGCTTACGAAGCTGAGCAATTTTATGAATCGCAGTTAACTTCACAAAATTCTTACATGAAGAACAAAAAACACAAGGCAGTCTCCTGTGTGCTTATTTAATGTAATTAATTAATGCACTTGGAACCACTTTTTTTGGTGCAAAGAGACCTCAATTATAGCATAAAAGTCAGATGCAATTGATGTAAAAGATGTTCATGTAAATGGAAAGATGAGCTGCTATGTTTGAAATGAAGGGAAGAGGAAATGCCCTGTTGTAAGGTCACAGTTTATGTGGGTCAGAGTCTTATCTCATTGCATGTGCTAAAGGTCCAACTCACAGAAAGCAACATTCTCAAATACTTCTGTAGCGTATAAACCAGCATTACATTGTCAGTGGTGAGACTGTAACACAGCAATAATGAAAATAATTTGCTTGCTTCAATGAGTTAAAAGATCCATTCCAAAAAATATACAAGTGAAGAGCTTTGTACAGTAAACTGTGTTTGGTAAAAATGATGTTGGTCCCAGCCATAAGCAAAGTGTTCACCATGGGAAAGGGCAGTGCTTTGTAGCTTACCATGCCTGTGAGCATTTCAACCAGAGAACTCCTGTGAGACTCCAGTCTATACCAGGCTGACCTTCCTGAAAAAAAATCCACTGTTTTGGGCTGTCCTCATGATCCAGATGGAAGTGGAGGAAAGAACGCCTTTTTCTTGGTTAACATATGAGTGCAACTAATATTTATTTACTAGGGTGAAATTCCCTACATCTCTGTACAAGTCACCAGCAAAGATTCAAAAGCAGTGCTTTTAGTCTCATTTTTGTTCAGGTTTGAAGGCATCACTTCTAGTGATGCACTTTGACCTAACATGATCTGATTCATGTATAAAATTCCCACAGGGTTCCTTGGGCTAGTTCATCTTCTGAGCTTTACCTAGCTCCTCTCCCTTACAAGCGTATCCTGCAGCAGCTTTCAGCCTGCTCTGAGTTACCACAAGGGTGGTCAATCCAAAAGGGCCATTATGAAGCAGGAATCCCTGTGCTTTGGTGGCATGAGAGGCACATATCCCCTCTCAACTGTCCTTCAAACACTCTGTTTATTCCAGATTATGGATTTGGCTTAGAATAATGGTCTATGAAACATGATTATACAGTAATTCCTTAAAAAAAACCAAAACAAATTCCCTGCCTTTATAGATTCTTTTCTCGGGAAAAATGCTCATGAATTCCTACCAATTTTTTAGCATTATAACCTCACTACCTTTTTGCTAAACCCCCACTTCTTTATCTGCTCTTGTTCTCATTCATTGCTCCAAAGGAGCACAGAAGGATTTCCCTTCCTGCTGGGTTTGAGGAACAGGCTTGCAAACTTGCATTGTTTCTCATTCAGTTCTGCATTTATCACCTTATCAGTCCCCTCTTGTGGCAAGGGATGGGCTTCTCATCTTTCTAGCACCTTTTGCCTGAGCAAGTTTTCTTATCTTTTCTCTGAGCATATTTTCTTACCATCACATCAGCTCATTTTCACGGAATCACGGAGTGGTGGAATGGTTTGGGTTGGAAGGGACCTTAAAGACAACCTAGTTCCAACTCTGCCTGCCATGGGTAGGGACAACTTTCACTAGACCAGCTTGTTGAAAGGCCCATCTAAACTGGCCTAGAACACTTCCAGGGATGGATGCCATGACCCTCGTGCAGGACCTTACACTTGACCTTGTTGAACTTCATAAGGTTCACATGGGCCCATGGCATCCCTTCCCTCCAGTTATGTTGACCACAGCACTCAGCTTGTGGCATCAGCAAACCCGCTGAGGGTGCACTCAATTCACTGTCCCTGTCACCGACAGAGGTGTTAAACAGCACCAGTCCCAACACTGACCCTGAGGAGCACCACTCATCACTGGTCTCCACTTGGACATTGAGTTGCTGACCACAACTCTTGGAGTGCGACCATCCAGCCAATTCCTTATCCACCAGGTGGGAACTTCACTAGACTGCCACAGCTTCTCAAATATGGTGGACAGTGGCTTAGCCACTTCATCCACCAGTTTCCTCAGGACCCAGAGGTGCATCCCATCAAGCTCCAAGGACCTGTGCACCTTCACATTCCTTAGATGCACGTCTCCTACAGTGGATGGTTCTTCATTCTCACCATCCTCACCTTTGCCTTGTGTGACTCAGTTGGTGCAGCTGGAGCACTTGCTGGTAAAGACCAAGGTAAAAAAGTTGTTGCATACCTCAGCCTTCTCCATGTCCTAGGTAACCAGGTCTCCCACTTCCTTCTGGAGAGGGCCCATATTTTCCCAGTTTTTTTTTTAATCATCAGTGTACCTATATAAGCTTTTCTTGTGGCCCTTGATGTCCCTGGCCAGGATTAATTCTATTGGGGTGTCAGATTTCTTACCCTGGTCGCTGGCTGCTCAGACAATTTGTCAGTATTCCTCCCAGTCTACCTGTCCCTGCTTCCACCCTCTGTAGGCTTTCTTCTTCTGGTTGAGTTTGTCTAGGAGCTCCAGGATGATTTTACTGATGACTTTATGAATAGACCAACCCTATCAGATCCTAATCGTTATGGTTGCTACCAGCTTAGGATGATTCTAAACCATGAAGAGGTAAGCAATGTTAGGTTTTAATTTCTTTGTGGATATGCCAATACCCTAGTATGGTTGTTTTAATAATAATAATTTCAAACATTACAAAGCTGGCCCTTCCCTTTCACCTCCTGGTGTACTGACAGCAGAATGAATGGATCATTGTCCTAAGAGTCATTTCGCCAGACAAAGCAACCTCTATTCACAATTAGAAGGTTAAAAATGTTCAACCATTCATGAAAATTAAATAAAATGATTGTCTGAGCATCCCTTATGGTTATAAGCCAGTCTGTCTTCACACATTTGATGCTACCTGTCTTCTCTTATAAATTGGCAGAATCTTTTAGACTGACAACAGCCCAAGTGGAAACAGTGTTGTGAAATGTGATTTCTGTTTCCATGTTCAGAAGCAAAGAGCAGTTGTCTGTACCTTGAATAAAGACATGAATTTTGCTCCCAGGACTAGAGACACTGGAGAGAGCTTAGAACAAATCCACAAAATGATGGTGGAGGCCTTAGAGAAACTGAGCTGTGGGAACACAGAAAAATGTTTTTAGTGACAGAGAGCACTTGATGTTTTATGGATAGCCCATGTCTGAAAAAACACTATGATAAGGTTTACAGCTGTTTAGAAGAGAAAAATACAGGGAAGGTAGAATTTATCTAAGCACAGTAAGCCTAAGGAAAGTTTTACAAAGAACTGTCTGACAGTGGAATGCATTCCAGATAGTATAAGGTTGCTTTTTGAACAAAACTCTGTAAACAGCCTAGTGAGGACTCTTCATTGGTCTTTTCCTACCTCTTTTTATTTACAGTCTCCAGAAGACTAATCCTGTCTTACTAACCAGTGAGAAACCCAGCACTGAGCAAGGATTTGAATGTAGAGTCTCCAGCAGCACTTTTTAATGAGTGGTATTCTTGGAAAGCAGTCGGTTGACCGTAGTACCGAAATTCCTGACTGCAACATGCCAGTCAGTGTCACACTCTTGGTATGAGTTGTTTAGAAATAAACCTGTGACATAGGAAATAGGGTATGAGGTGGTTCTGTTCTGTCTGAGGGTGGAGGGAGCAGAGGAAAATCCATCACTGTTTATGTGGCTGTATTTGTGAAACATTGGAGGCGAACTAACAGAGGAAGTGGAGAATAAATAAATACCCAGCAGAGAGAGTGATTATAGTTGAGATACAGGTCCCTAGTCCTGGAAACGTGACTTAGGGCTAGTTGCAAGGAATTCCTTCTCATTGATTTTATAGAGTGTATCTAAATTTTGAAATTGTTGCTAATTAGTTATAGTAATAATAATGGCATGTTTTAGCATTGTAATCTCTTAAGAGCTCATTTCTTCACATCTCTTTTTATAGAAACATTAATTCTTTTGGCAAAAATTTTTGTGATGTTCTTTCTAAAATACTGAGGAAGAATATTTTTGCAACTGCTGCTTTGTATATTTTGGGTCTCATGCATGATTTATCACTTACTAAATTTGAAATCCAAATTATGGAACTGGCTATAGCTATTGCCAGAAAGCAGAATCTGCAGTGCTGGAAAGGACAAAAAAGGTTATCATCTGACTAAGCTGCTACCTTAATTGGAACAATAAAGGTATTGTAAGTTACTTCCAGTTTTGCAATCCACAGGTGCTCACTCACAATAGCAAAAGTGTTGTCATTCATCTATAATCGGGACATTATTTTTACTGCAAGTTATTCCAACTTTGCAGCCAGTGGAAACTAACCAGTTATAGTAAAAGTGTTGTCATTCATCTATAATCGGGACATTATTTTTACTGCAAGTTATTCCAACTTTGCAGCCAGTGGAAACTAACCAGTTATAGTAAAAGTGTTGTCATTCATCTATAACTGGGACCGCACTTTCATCGTAAGTTATTCCGACTTTGCAGTGAATGGAAACTAACCAGTAATAGTAAGTGTGTTGTCAGTCATCTAAAATAGAAGGGAGGAGAAAGGAGAAAGATGGACACATTACAGAACATATTTGCAGTGGAGTCTGAGCAGAATAAACCCAGGGTTTCACAACTTTTTTTTTGCATTTCTTTGTGTTTTGGTTTGGGATTTGGCTTTTGTTTGGTGGGTTGGTTGGTTTTTGTCTGCTAAAGATAAATTGCAAAGGGCAAGGTAGGACTAAATTGGTGGCATTTGGTATGGGCTTCACCACCTCCTTTGTCATCTGCCTGCCTAACCTTGGGCAAAATAAAGGGGTGTGGTGCAGTGAATGTGCTCTGGCAAAGTCAAATCTCTGTTAGCGTTGTAGAAGCTGCTTGCAGAATGCAATACAGTTTCAGGTAGACTATACCAGAAAACTAATACAAGCTGAGTATTTTAAAGCTAGCTCAGACATGGGAGATTGCTGTGTAGACATCCCATAGGGTACATAGGTCTTCTAAGCATGAAGTAGGCCCTTTTTTTATGCCACAAGTGCACTATAGGCACTTAACAATTATTAATAATAACTAATTAATAATGGTCCAAATCCTTGGCTGTGACTGAGGAACTCAAAGCATAACTCATCTAGAGTTGTAAGAAAAGATGGCTCAAAACAATCTTAACCAAAGCCTGGGCCAGCTTTGTGCCTGGACTTTCCTCCAGCATAAGATAGAGCAGCGGAGTACAATTTGTTCTAAGACATTAGCAAGGGAGAGCAAAGAACATAATGAATAAATTTTATTGGTAATGCACAAGAAGAATGCAGACTGGTGGCAAATAAGACCATTAGGGGATAAGAGTATAAAATTAGATGAAAAGGAAGAGATGAGATTGGTCTATCACATTGGTCCTAAATCAACATTTCATCTCAGAAACCACAAAAGTCAGCAAGTAAGTGGAGGTGAATGAAAGACAAGGGTCAAAACAACAGTTATAATTCATCTGAGTGTCAGAAAAGCATTTTTACACTCAGTACCCAATGCATCGATTTACACTTGATAGATAGTACTTACAAAAAGAGACTTCAGCCCTCACTGAATAACTTAGAGCACAATACAAATTCTTTTCATGATAAACCTAGGGGTAAAAAACAATGCCTTTTTATTCAAGGCATTTCCACTTAAATATTTGAGTCTACTGGGAACAGTCTGAAAGACACATACCATACTCCCGACTCATGACTACAGAGGCTTGTGGTTAGATATGCTGATGCTATTTGACAGTATGAGGGGCACTATTAGGAACCTTGTTGGAAAGAAGCACAGTGGAAAGCTTCAGCTGTTGTTTTCATTTCCCTTTGGAGGTGCTTGATGGAAGACCTATGAATTGTTTTCTTGTATAACAAGGAGCAGGGTATGCTGGTATGAACACTGAGCTTCACCTTCAGCAGTCAAAGGACTGTTTCATAGTGAAAGATCTGCTTCCTTTACTGGTGTTGTTGTTTTTCCTTTTTCACAACAGAACAAAAATATTATTCCTTTAAGAAAAGACCTTGCTGGCTATTGTTGTTATCTGCTGAGTCATGCCAATTATTGTTTATTTTACCATTCCTAGAGAATTTTAGAGATAGTTTACTCTGCTTCCCCAAAAGATGGTTGAGAAATACTGTATAATTTCATAAATAAAAGAAAGCTAAAGAGTTTTTGGTTGAAAGTGTTTCCTTTAATGGTCTGCTATGCAACACTTTAGGAGTCAGCTGACTCATGGCAACCTGAAATTGAAAATGACTTGGGGGGTGAGGAAAAGCAAAAAGAGGACAGGAAGAATTATACTAGCCAGTATACTTTAACTATCTATATAATAGTCTGATCTTCATTTTGTTCAGCTAACCGTGACCTCACAGAATTGGTTTGAGCATCAGCTCTGTGTCTGGTCCAGAGCAAAAGATGTATTTATAAATTAGATTAACTTTATCAGTGATGAGAACTATATATTCAATTACTTAATTCATTTCTGTTTTGATAATCTTCAATACTACCAGAAGCATACTGTCAGAGCCACTTTCTTTTAGTCTACCATTTTTGGAAAGGCCTTAACTATTAGCAGAGAGAAAGCTCATGCTTTGTTGTTGCAATTCTCTCCCTTCTATTGTATAGTAAATTGTGTTCTCTTTCTATACTAGTTCAGTGGAAAATAATCCAAACAAGTGAAATAAGATATCTTTCTCTGCTCATTCAAAACCCAAACTCTAGATACATGACATAAAACGAACAACAACCTTCAAAAAGCCAAAACCACTGGAAACAAACACCTCCACCTGCTCCAGAAACCTCTCTGACTGCATCCTGCATGATGCTATTTACAGTCACCCAAGAAGGCCAAAGTGATCTTGTATAAGCACTTCTGTCCTAGGACACTGGCTGTAGTAACACGTAGGAAGATCTCAGCTACTTTTTCCTCTTAAATACAAACAGACCTTCCAAAGAAAGAAACTGAAGTGGGAGATTGTTTCCGAGAAGATGGGGAAACCTCATTTCGAGAGAAAGGATTAGTTTGCTTCTGTTTTCGGAAGCTTTTGGAATCCCCAAATGTCTCTGGAACATTAGTCATTCATCCTGCCTGTGACTCCATATCAAGGGTGAGCCGTGCTGATGAGATGCGACGGGATCGGCTGGGTTTGCTCAGGAGTAGCATGCCAAGCCTCCTGCATGTGGCTGATACTAAACAGAAATACATTCTCTTCTGGTTTATGCCTGGGTGAGCCATTTCCCTAGCATTCAAAAGCCTTCATTAGGTGGGTTGTTCGGAGAGGAGGCATACCATACCGCTCAACCTGAGCAGGCCAAGCCTTTGGAAACATCTGAATTCCAGTCCTCAGTTGCAGCTGAGCAGCAGAAAATGCAAGAGGGAGGGATGCAAAGTGGTTTTGGGGTATCCTGAGCTGCTTGGATCCAGAGGAAGAAAGGCAGAAACACAGTCCTTGCACACAGATTAGAAGAACCATTACGTGGCTCTGCCTCATAAGTTGTCAGGGGCCTCAGGTTATTAGCATGACACCACCAGCTATGAAGGCTTTCTGCCACATTGATTTTGTCACTGCCAGAAGAAGTGGGAGCAGTGGGAGGGGAGGCAGAGGGCACTGAGATCCATGCTGTGCCACCGGAGGATCCCGTCAGTGAGAAAGACAACGGCAGAGTGGCACCAAGTGACTTGGACACATTGAAGGATTACAGCTTGAGAACATGCAGGCTGCTACAAGAGCGTACAGATTTCTCAATGCATAATTCAGTATCATAAACATATGCACAACACTATCTCATTCTTCTGCTAGACTACTTTAATTTCTTGACAATAACCTCACTAAACTGACCTGGAAAGAAAAAGGCACTCGACATTTATAATTTGATTTCTGCCCTATATAATCTTGGCTCCCCTCCTTCTCATGTAACTGCTAATATGAGTTACTGCAGATTTAGTATTTTGTTACAGATCAATTCAATGGGATTTCTGACTAAGCTAGTGTCCAAAATGACTTTGCACTTGGTGACATCTGCGATGCCAGCATGCAAAATGATTCTTCTGGCATTTTTACAAATTCCATTGTACCACTGAGTACGTCTTGAGAAATTCAGCTATGACCATATCTGATTTGGCTAAGAACACCAAGTAATATAACACAAATAATGATAACAGTTATTTTGCAGGAGTAACAGCTTCTGGCTATTTTCATTCCCTTTCAGGCAGACGAGTAGCCCAGGCATACTTTCAGTGCTTTCTATATACCTGGCATAGTCAAAATTCTTTTCCATTTGACTAATAAGACCAGACAGTTGCATCAGGATGGTCACATTATGATCCTAATTTTTTTTGTGTTACAGAACAACTGGTATCTTTTAACAAAATCCTTCTTCTGACTGTCTCTGTCATTCCTTCTACTGATGTATCTGCTGAAGCCCATTAGACTTACATCTTAGATATATCTATACAGATACATAGATGTATCAGATACAGATCTTAACATTTCTATTTGGCTGCCTTCAAGAGACTTTTCACTGTCAGAATGGCTTTCTTTTCAAACCTTTCATTTGGAGGATGTTCTGGTGATAGGAAGACCAGATCTTAGGAAATTCATGATGCCTTAGGAACTGAGGCCCATTGTCAGTCATTAGAATCCTCACTATTTGCTGGAAGTGATCAAGGTAATGTTATTTACCAGATTCAATTGTGTCCCCTTTTTCAGACTGTGTTTACATTGTTGTCAACGGTACACACTTAATTTTTAAGACTGTGATGCTGCTTTTTCTTCTGATTACTCATCTGCATTTCGTGATTCACCTCAACTGCAACATTTTCATTGACATCATCCCTACGCCAGTAAAAACATGTTTTCTTATTAAACTGTTCTTCATTAGCTTCAGTTTCAGAGCCTGTCCTTTTTCCTGAGCTAGTATTTTCTAACAATTGAGACACCCTTTTTTCACTGACTAGCTCGTCTCTTACTGTGTTACTGACACCACTGACAGTGAACGACCCTGCCTCAGGTACCACACCGATCAAGGGAGAGATTGTATGCATAGTGTCAAATTACTGAGATTCATGGTGAAAAACCAACTTAACTGTGCAAAACCTACACCAGAAATACGTAAAGACACGTAGTTCTAAAACTCTTTCCTTTTTTATATCTATGAGTCTAGACATTTAGAAAGAAGATACATACACACTTTTAATAACTAGATCCTGGGAAACACCGGTATTCATGGGGGGAAACGAAATCGGAGATGCAACAGCACTAGGATGGCAGTGGGAATGACCAAGGCGCTTGTTTGTGTCTTGTCTGAAGCGAGCGGGTGTGCTAGGGCTGGTGGGGGAGCCGAACGCCTGCCGGTCAGTGCAGGGTGTCGGTCACTGCGGGGTGTCTGTCAGTGCGGGATGCGGGTCACTGCGGGGTGCGGGTCAGTGCGGGTGTCGGTCAGTGCGGGGTGCGGGTCAGTGCGGGCTGCCCGCGGGCAGCGGCGGCACCTGCGCCCGGGACGGGCGGGGAGAGGCCGGGGCTGGAGCACCATCCCTCTGTTCCTGCGGGAGCCCCAGCCCACCGGCTGCCCCGGGCACGG
>VXBX01007596.1:263062-349779 GCA_013400415.1 Scytalopus superciliaris
TGGATTGGTGCAGGACCCGCTGAGAAATGCGGCTCGGTGGCCGAGCGCTGGTCTGGCTGCTCGGGGACGCCGTGCTCCCTGTAGGCCTGTCCCTCGCTGGAACAGCTGGCCGAACGAGTTACTCTTGCCTTTCTTTTTTGTTTTCCCCCTGGAAGTTATTGTCTGCCTTGCAGTTGGGTATGAGCCTTCTTTGTCTTAAAGATGACCGTAAGTCGTGAGGTGCTTTGGAGCAGAGGTCCGCAGGATCTGCGTGATGAAAGCCGGCAGATTCCTCTGCTGCATAAGACTGATGAGCCATTAGAATTTCCTGTGAATTACAGGAAAATCCTAATGAAATTTTTTTTGAACTGTAAGGGTTCCCCCTTCAGTGCACCTTCAGTGGAAAGGCTAGCATTGCAGCGGGAAGCATGGGAACAGTCTCCCTGCTGTTTTGTTTAGAATTGTGTTCCTGTATATCCCTCTAGCTTTCTTTGTTAACTGTAGGTATTTATGTCCTATGTTATTTTAAGCTTTGCTTTGTCTTGTGATAATTTATTTTCAGTTATTTGCGTTGCTGGTGTGGAAGTCAGAGACCCTGCAAATGAAAAGTTAAGCCTTGGAAAACCTACAGTTCGTATTCAGATCCTTTAAACAGAGGTGTTCTTTTTAATTATCTTGACAGCCTTTAGCACAATGAAATGCTGTTAATCGAGCAAGAGTTGGCATAAATATCTTGGGAAGCCCGGTATAAATTTGGGTTTCTTGCTGGCAAAAAGTACTTGCATTGTGCGGGTGATGCCGAGTGAAGTGAGATATACCAGCAAGGCTGCTCGTTCACTGATGTAACTGTATGTGTGCTAGGACTTCTGCCAGCTTGGAGGGAGCACAAGTATTTCTCTTAACCAGCATAACAGGAAAGTGTCTAGGCTGAACCTACCCTTAGGTTGCCTATTTAGATGTTTGGGTAGTTGACTTGAAGCAGTTTGTGAATGCAGGTGAATGAATATATTGTGGGTCTGAAACTTTCTACCTGCTCGTGTGTGCAGCGTGTTAAGCTGGTAGGGGGGAAGTGTGGTTCCAAGTTGGAGGGTTGCTCTGAGTGGTCTTGGGGCCTTTCAAAGAAAGCAAAGCTGACTTCAAGAGCGCTTGGTTCCAAGCCTTCGAAAAAAAGAAGCAAGCTGTACCAATTAAACTACACAGGCTAAGAAAATGATGTGGTTAAAGAAGTATTCTCTCTATAGAGGCACTGTTAAATTCACTCAGTTTTGTTTAATTGGTCCGACTCCAGTACAATGGCAAGCTTTCACTGCACGCTCTCTCTTTGGACTTGTTTAGACTACAATTGACGGTGTATTTCTGAAACATGTTTAAACAGTATCTTCATGCTGTATTTTGTTTGGGCAATGTCTTTTAATGTGTATTAGAACTGCTGGTCAAGGCAAGTTTGATGGGGAGAAGTGACAGTACATGGGACAAGTGACCATCATTTTGTATACAGCTCCTCTGATTGCAGGTGGTGGTAAATCGTAGCATTTAATACTAAAAGCATGCTTTTGGCATGATACTGATGGTCTCCTGGAATGTGTAAACTGCATTCTGCCCTTGCTGTTCTGCAGGTAAGTATGCACTTGGTGCTCCAAAGAATACAAAAAGAAATAGATGAACTGGGAGGGGTGGGGGGAAAGTGCCCTTGGTTTCTATTCCGTCCTTTGGCACATATGTACGTGTGAGAGTCTGTTCTTCAGCCATCATGAGCCTGAACTAATTATGATGATTTTGTGTTAAGATCTTGCTTCTTGTCTAGGTGATTAGCTGGTCAGTTACTGAAGAGCAAACTGATTTTTCCTTATTTCAAATAAAACTAATTGTCACTGTGAAGCGCATCATAGAATTGTGAAATTACCAGAAATGCTGTGAGACACAAAAATCAGCAGTAGAAAAGAATTAATTCTTGCAGAAGTCTGCTTTGTATTCAAATTGAAATGATAGGCTGTTTGAGTAACATCTGTTAGGGGTTTTAGGTTGCCGATAAACTTTGAATATTGAATATCCCAGTTAAATGGTCTAGCCTAAGTATGAAGTTACTTGGATCAGGAGCCAGCTTGAATAGGGCTTGTGTGTGTATCTCTCCCCTCCTGCCCTAGGTAAACAGCTGATTCCCATGAACACCTGTTGCTCTCTTTGTACTGGGGTTAGCTGACCTAAGTAGCACTCCTAATTCAGTTTCTTGAATGCACTCCTATTATAATAGGTATCCAGGAATAGGCATACTCAGTGAGGTTTCCATTTAGTAGCTGACTGGAACATGGTGGGGGGGAAAAGGTGGAAAAGATCTAGGTAATAGCACAATTGAATGCCCTGGTTCTAGTAATAGCATGACTTCCCATCATGTTTGTGCAAGAAGAACATGTGTGGACAGACTGTTATTGTAGCATATGTTGAAGTCTGTATTATGGAAGCTGATAAACATAACTCTACAGCTAGAGCTGAGATTCTACAGTGAAGGTTAACTGAATTATCTTTTTCTTTTTTTTTTGTATCAAGCTCATTTTGTATGTTAACTCCAATAAAAATAAATGAGCTTTCCAAGATACTGACTTTTTAAAAAATCAAACTGTACAGCCCTCTCTTGGGATTACTACATCCATTTCTTTGTGTGGGAAAGAATTGTTTTTCATTAGTGTGCTAGTCAGAAAGCAGACTGCTTAGTTGGGTTTCATCACCCAAGTTACAGGACCTGGGAAAGAAATGGCGTTTTTAAGGAATTTAAAATTCTAGTATTTTCAGAGCGCAGTATAATAATTTGTGTTTGTGATGGACTACTGTGCATATCACACATGTGAATTTCATTCCATGTTTAGATAAGGCAAACAGCTAAATTATTATAGATTTTAGCAAATCGTGTCGTATCCTCACTTGTTTTTTCAAAGTAAAAAGGTAGATAAATTTGTGGTCTCTAAACCATACAAAAATTTATGTTTACTTCCAGTCGACAGCTTTTCTACTCAAGTATGTTGCTTTAGAATGTAATTCATGTTATTACTTAAAAGTCAGCTTATTTTGCGCCTGGGTTGGTAAGCCTTCATTATATTTTAAATGTTGTGCTAAGAAAACTAATACCATACTCACTGTTTACTGAGTGAAAGCCCCACAGCAGAAGTAACAAAACATGTACCTTCACTAGGACTAGGAATTCTTGAAGGAACCCACACGCGTTTCCTGGGGTTTCCAGAGGAATGGGTATACAAGGACATTATTAGTGACAGTAGTACAGTTCAGTCTGCAGCAATAGCTGCACTTATTTAAGGTAGCAAAATACCACAGCAGCGAAGCCATTAATTTTGGTGGTGACATTAAGTTATTGTGTACATTGATATGTAAGGAAATGCTTTGGAATTGTGCCTTTACTTTGGCTTTAATGCTTGCCTGAATAGTGTATTTGAAGTAGAAAGCTTAATTTAGTTGAGAAATATTTGACAAAATGTTGGAAGTGCAAGCAGGCAGTTAAATTAGGCTGGATACGCATAACTGCAACCAGTAGAGTTCCTAAAATTACTTGTATCGCAAGAGAAAAATCGGTGGTATAGGCAGGTTTTTTTTCAGGTGGATACAAGAATTGAGGTTACTTTCTTTTTTCTTAAGTGAACTAACAGATGGACTGAGTCATCTGTCTGATAGAAGTGTGGTCTTTAGCTCGCACTTTGTTTGTGGCAGTTGCAAGTGATTTTTGGATGGGTTGTTTCTGGCCACCTGATGTGGAATCTGACAGCTGTTTTCCCCTCCAGGCCTGTGGATAGTTTAGTGAAATATTTTGATAGTAAAAGTGTAAGCCTTTTAAAAATTACCGTGTTAATGGAGAGTGCAGGAATCAGAATGCAACTTTTTTAGAAGAAGCTATTTACGACCATCTCAGCAATTATGTTGTCAGCCTCTAAAAATTAGAAGCAGTCTGGGAGCGCGTGTAATTCAGGAATGCTCTCCGGAAGGGTCCGTACAGGGTTTTTTCTTGACTCTGATTCAGGGTTTCATGTTTATCGTTAGAGGTCAGAAAACAGGACTCAGTTAGCTGGTGTCCTACTTCAGGCCACTGTAGCGTAAAAGCCTTTTTTCTATGCTTCCATAAAAAGGAGAAAAATTTTTCTCCCAGCACCTGTTTCAGTGGATGCTTTGCCCTAAGTGACGTATCCTGGCGCTGCCTTAGGCATGTGATTGGAAATACTTTGTAATGTGGACTGCTTCTTGCCATGCCAGCACATTTCATGCGGAACTGTTGTAGAAGTAGGTTATTGAACCACTGGATAGAGTCATTTGCTTTCATTACTAGAGAGCAAATGTATTTTGTGAAACAGATATTATTCCCTTTTTTCGCTTTGACCTTTCATCTAGAATTGCTTTTGACAGTTCATGCCTGCTTCCACTCAGCAGTGTAGAAATACATGTGCCAGCTCTTTAAACATCCAGACATGTTTAGGTTTTAAGAGTGCTGTAGTGTTGAGAGAAAGCAGAAGATATGTGCTTTTTATGTTCGATTCCAAAAAAATTTGACTTTTAGTAGTAGCTAAAATTAAACATAGCAGAGACAGAAGTCACACAAGCCTTGTTGAACTACCTCAATATGTAAGTAATTTTTCATGGTGCTTATGCTGTTTCCCCACCTTGCCATTCCCTGCCAGTCCTTGGGAATTGTATAAAAATACCTTGTGTTCTTGGATTGTTAGACTCTTGGGATTAATACCGTGGTGAAGCGGCTTTTGTAGCTGTATGTATTTAAACCTGCCAGGTGAAGAGCCAGTGTTGTGTCCCTCCTGTCCCACTCCTGCCCTAATTTCCCTTGTGTTCTCACAAACACAGTTTGTGCATACCTTGTGTGGTTGAATAATATACAGCATCTTTCCTCCCTTTTAGAAATAGCTGCATTACCTTATTTTAACTTTCGAATTTTCTAACATGAGAAATGAAAAGATACATCTAAGTAACTGAGTCTGACTTGAAAATGCCCTGTACCAGTACAGGTTGGTAGACGAAAACATTGAATTTTACTTCAGATACACCTAATAAATCGTTCCAGTATTTGCTGAGCCTCTCCCCCGCTATCACTTATTGCAAGTCTCCTTCAGCGTGGCTATTTCATAATTAATGTTAAAAAGGTTCCAAAAAAGAACTTTTGACAGTGTTAGGCATGTGCTCCTCCTAATGTGATAGTTCTGTAATTACTTACGGGAGGCTTATGGAACTTCTGCCTGGGAGGTGATGTGACATCTTTCTGTGTCTGGCTGCCCAAATGTTAGTGACAGCACGATGGAGAAAACAGGAATGATCACTGTGACGCGAGAAGAATCGTCAATCCACTTTGGATTCGCCTTTCCAGTTAAACTGCTAAGTAATAAGCACATGTTTTGGGTATCAATGCACGAGTTTATGTGAGGAGTCAAAGTAGGATTCTGTTGTCTCTGTGAGTAGTCTTTAGGCAAGGCTCAGTAAAAGAAAACAGTCAATATTCAGGCAAAAAGTAATCCTGCTCTTAGTTTCGCATGTTGAAAATTCTCCAGGCGTAGCTGTTTTACATAAAGAAAGAACAGTAAAAACTACTTCAGTTTAGTGCAAAAGTAGTCTGTTTCTTTGCTAAGTGGTTGGTGGTGTGGGTTTTTTCTTTTTCTTTTTTTTTTTTTCCTTTTTTTTTTTAAATTATGGTAAAGAAAGGTGCTGACACCAGGTGAAGTCTGGGGGAAAGAAGTGGAAACTGATTGCACACCAGAGGGTGATACAAAAATGCTACTTTGTTTGACTGGTGTGCTGCCAGAAATAATTCTGAACTCCAGTTTGGAGCACAAACGTGATTGGAAGGATCTTGTTTCAAATATTCTCTCATTCTTTTGGGCTTTTTCCACAAATGTTGAACTTCTGTTTCCTGAATTGGGTTACAATCTAAATCTAAACTTTCTGCAAGTTCTATAAAGAAGTTGAGGTTGTTGTGTGTGCTATAATAGCCACCTAGTTCAAAACAGGAAAAGTTTTAAAACTTGGAATTTATCAGAATTGTTAGAGAACAAGAGTAACCACTGGTATAGCTAAAGCCTGTATTATGCTTTAGTTGCAGTTTTGTAGCAACTAGAGAAATATTTTAATTTTGTTTTTAGAGAAAACCAATTTCTGTGTATGTGATTTTCTCCTTAAAAGCAATTTTGTAAAATGCAGTTCAATGCTTAAAGTTTTTTTAAGGTTACTGACTGCTGTCACTTTATTGCAGGTTACTGTACAGTGATACAAGTTTTTAAGCTGAAACGCTTTGAGGGGCATGTTGTTGAGGTAGTGTTTTATTGTGGTCTAATCTGGCTGCTGGTAAATGCTTTTCCATTTCAGCTGTATAGACCAGTGTATGTCTTCATATGTCATCATAATTTGCTAGAATTGCATGTTATGTGGAGGCTTCCACTGGAGTTGCATTTTCCTCCCCTATTGTATGGGATTGAAAATGGAAATACTAAATGGGAAGACAATCAAGATTGTGTTGTAGTTCGTATATTTCCAACAAAACTGGGCCTTGAACCTGGTAGTGTCGCTGCCTAAAATCACTAGCTCTTCAATATGTGTTTCTCAGGTTCCAAGCTTCCAGCTCCAGGAGAGCAAGACTTTTTCTTTTTTAGCTAGTGTATGTTATTCATGTCAATAGAGCATTACAATGAACAATATACGCTGCGACGTGTTTTGAAAACTTGTTTTCTCTGTGTGTTTTCCTGTTCTATAAAAATCTTGTTCCCCTTTGCTTTTTCTTAAAAGCTTGGAGTCTTCTCCATAGTGTTGTGTTCACTTTTTATTTCCTCTCCTGTGTTGAATTCTTGTTGATATTCAAAGGAAGTGTATGATGCTTGTTGCAAACCTTGGCCTGCTAAATGATGCTGACTCTTCTATAAAAGTACTCAGTCTAAGTTAGTGGAATAGATTGGGTTTTTTTAACTGGTTGGATTTGTACTTAAAATTGTACACAGTGGAGTTTTCCTGGAAAACTTGTATTGTGTTCTTGAAGCTGTTTGCAAAGCCCATTTTTAGAAATCTGCATTTGGTTGCTGTGGATGAAACTAAATGGACTTCACAACTTCAGAATAAACATTGTTACCTACTGTCTGAACTAGATGGTGTGGCCAGACTTACAAAACAGTGAAACTTAATCCAGTTGAGCCTAATTTTGGCAGAAATAATGAATCAAAGTAGTGAGTGACGGCACTGTTATGGAAATGATCAGTGCTGAAGCTTAGCATTTTTACATGTAAGTTTAATCACTGAACGTTCTACTTGAGGTAGGATTTGGTTTTGGTTATTTACTAGTCTAGCAGAAATACTGATATTTTGGGGTTTTTTTGTTTGTTTGTTTGGTAATTATGTTTAGCGATGCTTTTTTCCTAGTTCAGAATACATCTGCTTTGATAGAATTCTCTGAATACGGTCAGAACTCTAGGAGCTACTATTACATTTTAATTCATTGTTATACACCGATGTATTTAGTTGAATCACTTTGGTGTGAGTAGAACACGAGGCTGCTTCAGGAAGTGGCTGATACTTTCTGTATCAGTGTGTGTTGTATATGAAATAAACACATATTTTGAACACAGGACTGCCTTCCTAGTCAGATATGAACCATCTGGTCTGAAACTGAGTATGGAGAGAGTAGTTCTGTATATAGTAGTCACTGCTTCTCCCTTAGTTAGAGCCTGGTGTTTGAGGGTTGAATGAAGATGTGAAAAGCCTACCCAGTTCAGTGTTGTTCTGGCCAAGAGAAGGCTGAGGGGAGAGGTCCATCTGGGAAAGCGAGAAGGGAATACACATCTAATCGTTGAGTAGAAGGAAGAGCAGATGAATGGTTAGAGCACTGAAGTAGTGTTTGAGCTTAAGCAGAAGTTGAAGCCAGTACTTCAGCTGCTTCCTTAGTGTTATGTGTTTTGGAGAATAATTGAGAATGAGGTTTTGTGGCATTTCACTGGTTTCCTTCGTTTTTTAGCTACTGAGTGAAAATGCAGTAGTGGCTTTCGGGTGAGAATTCTTCCTTGAGATTGAGGAAGAAAAGAGCAAAGCATCGAACACATAAAATAAGTAAAATCATACAAGTTATGTGCCTTAAAGATCTTGTGCTGCAATCTCAAAGATGGTGGGGGTACTATTCTGGTTTCCACAATGTGGTGTGATGAGTCCGGTAGCCTTCAGTTTGGTGATCAGCTGTGTTGACTGCATCATATATGAATTATCTTCAAATGCTGAACTTTGCATCTGTCCTTGCAGCTTAAGTTGTGAGGTGAAGAAATCTGGACTACTGTGTTCAGGGACTTAGTTTTATATTTTGGCAGTATCTTTGAATAGTCTTTTCATAAAGTTTGGAGGAACGGGATGTCTCAGGCCTCCTCCTGGTTTGGCGTACAATGAAGGCTAAAAACCAAAAACTATTCCTGTATATTTTTATTTGATGTGCCTTTCCTACTCACTGAAGGAACAGTTCTATGTTCCTGTAATTGCCACTGTTTCCAGGAGCAGCTAAATCCACAAATGGATGGCAATAACGTAAACACAAAGGTGTCCTTGCAGGTTATGAATACTGTTGCTGTAGCTGTGTTGCTCTAAGGATATAAACAAGGCAAGGATTTTATAAGAACAGGCACTGTCTTTTATTAGATCAACTGCTGCAGTAGTGGGGAGCAGGACACAGGCAAGCTTTCAGACATCCAAGTGGTGGGGAACATGACACGGGCAAGCTTCAGGCATCCAAGTGCTGAGTTCCTCGGAAAGTTACTCAATTCTTTGGAGACACCATGTGGAGATTTTGTACTGCGTGGATTGTTGCAGGCATGTTGCAGATAAAGGTGAATGTTGCTGTGTGTTTTATTTTTTTATAGGTAGCTTGTAGTTTTGATGTCTGACCTAGCAGCAGTATTTGGTCCAATTCTTATTTCAAAGAATAAGGAATGAAGTACTTGAAAACAGGTTAGCAGCTGTAGGATGCTGTTTAAGTGGTCACTTGTTTTTTGCATTACTCTGCAAAGATGATGTCTGCATAAGGGGTAAGGAGTTTGCCTTGTAGAGAGCAATGTCAAAAAGTAAACCTGTGAAAATACTTTTCAAATGTTCCTGTTCCCATGTGAGGCATGAAGATGTATTTTCCTTTGAAGCATCTGAGTATTAGAAATCACTGGGGGGAAAAATGCTCAGAATGCCGTGTTTAAAGAGCTCATCTGTGTTTATTTTTGTGGTGATGTGGTCTTGGTCACTAATGTGACTTCTGTATAGTAAATCTGTGAGATGCAGATAGAATTGTATTTCTTTGCAAGGGTTGCATCTTTAGATGTGACTAATGCTTAATAATACTTAATACTAGGATTTTATTTTTGCCCTGTTGAAATCCCTAGTTACTCATCACGGGATAGAGGAGTGTACAGTTAAGCCAGTTCTGAGTCCTCTGAATATCTTACCTTCATGTGTCTCCTTGCCTTAGAGGAGATGGATGTAAACCAGGGAACCTCTTCTCTTGCACTTCTCCCTGCCCCAACAATAAAAGGAAAACACTGTTCCTGATGTGTACTGTTAACCTCTGTGTGCTCCCTGTGCAGGTCTCACTTGTTTAGGTTTTCCAGTACTTGATGCACAATCTTCACCTACAATCAGGTATCAGATTGCTATCCAGTCCATTCTGTCTCTCACTGGTTGGGAATAAAGAGGAAGGGAAGTGACTGTATGGCAGGAGAAATCCCTGGCTGTTTTGAATTGGGAAGTGGTGTGTAAGCTCGTTCATCAATGGTATATGGCTTGATGTTAACTAGGCCTTCTTGGTAAAGCCTTCATAACTTCTTTCCTTGACTTGTTCTTCTAAGTAAATTTTGTATTTTGTAAGTGCTGTTAGGATGAAGTGTCACTGTCAGGAATGCTTTCAAGTTTGATGATTTATATAGTGGCAGTCTCAGTAGTCAAAATCCATGTATTTGAAATCTCCCATTTTTTTCCTCCTGAATTTAACAAAACTGCCTCTCCTCAAACATGTGTGCAGCTGGGGCAGGGGTAGGCAGTGGACTCATCCCAGTGCCCAGTCATTAGATACTTTTGTTTTAACTCTGAGGGAGCTTACCATGGTCTTGTGTGGGGAACGGGGGGAGAGTGTTAAAAAACAACAAACAGCAAAGAAACAAAAAACTGAGAGGATTCTATCCAGTTTGGTGGTGTGTATTTTCATATAACTTATGATATATCAATTTCCAAACCACTGGAGTGATCATAATTTTGTTATTCTTCGTGGAACAGGAAGAAATTTTATGCAGCTCATACTGTCTGACAAAAAACTTTCCTGCAAAGAGGTACACAGTTTAGATGTCCACACATGGTTTATCTTCAGAATTCGTAACAAATCTTAAATTCAAAGTAGATGGGGTTGATGCTCTTTTTAATTTTTTTGTAAAACAAAGCAGCCCCCCAAACCAAACAAAGCAAAACCATTTAGAAATAAAGCCATAGGCTTTTCTTCTAGAATTTACGTGCCTGAATTTTTTTTGAATAGTATGACAGAAATATCGTATAAAATGATGAACGCGTTTCACACCTAAGAATGGAAGTTTTGTGCATCTGAGAACTTTTTCTTGGTCACAACTATAGAATTAAGATGTAGCTGGCCACATGCACTGCAGCAGTGAATTTTCTCTTGGCAGCACCATACCCTCCAGCCGTTTGAATACAGAGAATCATTTAATTTCAAATAGAGTGTTAGAGATAGCATCTTTGGTAGATTGGCGACAAGGGTAGTAGTTATGCCGTGGTTTTTCTGTTTCTCGGGAAGACTGGGGTTAATTGTAGCTTGGCAAGTGAAAAAAAAAAAAAAGTTCCATATTGTTTTTCTGCAGTAGATTCCTGTTGCTATGCAACAAACAGAATGTCACTTAGTACAGGATATATTAAATTGGTATTCCCGGCACATATCTCTGCCCGTTCATTTTATACTTTAACAGGAGGGTATGGTTCTGGCTTCCTGTAGGACTGTAGTATGAAGTATATATTTGAGCTTCTATTCTGGTGCTTGCTGTAGCTGTGGTGACGTCAGTGCACTTGCAGAGCCTTTCTTTGTTTTCGGATGGATGGGACACCTGTGCAGCACAATCAGGCTTCCAAGCACACAAAAAGGGGTGGTGGTTATCTTCCCCGAGGTGGGATGGTATTGCCAAGCAACATGCTAACACTTCAAAAGGGAGAAATTTCTTAAATGGAAAAATTATTAGGCTCTGAATTCTGAAAAACCTTTGCATGTGATGCGGAGAAAATTAATGCAGATGGCACTGTATGAATCTTTAAACCAAAAGATCCAGTAAATTTTTAATGATTAGAATTAACTTTGGTATTTGAATATGCTGATACTTCCTCTCCCTGCTTTCCTGTTCCCCCCAGTGGTAAAACCAACCAATCTCTGCATCTAAACTCTTTACATTTGCTCTTGATGGATTCTGGAATAGATGTTTAGGCGTGCTTGAGAAAATTACTCTATGGCTCTGGAACCAGTAATTAAGTAATGGACAAATGACAACATCTGGTAAGGCATTATTTTATAATCTAGTTAGACTTCTGTAGTGGAAAAGAAGACAAAAATAATATTTGAAAGCTAGAAGGATGTTAATTTGATCTTTGCTTCAAAGTCTGTCATGCAATATAGATGTCTGAAACACAGAAACTTGAAAGCTGGGGATTTGTAATACTGTGCTTTTAGAAAGCATGCATCGTGTCTTACGTGCCATCATGTTTATACTGTGTGATAATCCATCTTATTTTAAGCAGGTCTCTGAATTTTCTTGTGGATTTTGAAAGCCAATTTACAAAATGTTAGCTGAAATTAAGTTAGGTGCTAAAATTAGCAGATCAAGTGTTGTTTCTGCTCTCAGAACTGAAAGATGCCATTGTCTAACCTCACTTTAAATCTTAGCGCGAAGCAGGTTTAAAAGTAGCTGTTTTTTTAAGTACTTTAGTAAATGTACTTATGTGTGGCTCTTTAATAAAGCAGAAATCAAAAGGAAGAATAAAAATAAAGTTAGGAAAGATTCAAAACACCTCTCAGTACTGGCTTATTTTGCCAAGGGGGTGCCTCTAATCTATAAAGCGTCACTGAGCAAGCAGCCTTTAGTAATACAAATTTCTTTCTTGTAGTTTGATGCTTAATTCAGATTTCAATGCAGGGGGTTCTGTGCCTCTTGTTAAGTAGATCAAATAAAAACCATTTCTCCGTTTACACAGAGATCTTGATGAAACCCAAAAAATTCTTATGGCGTTTGGGGGGATCAAACCTGAGGTTTGTCACAGAGAAATGATTTAAATACATGGATGGGAATGCTTGGCAGCTTTTTGCTTTGGAAAGAGGAATCTTTACTTCTGTTGCACAACTGCTTGGTGAGAAGGAGTAAACTGCTTGTGGCTTTCAATGATGTGATGGCTTGTTTAATTTTGTCTTTTTGTACAGGAAACAGTAGGAATTTATGAAACTGCTTCTTAAGGAGGGAACAGAATGTAATTTAAATGTGAAGGTAGCAGGTTTCTCTCTAACTTTAATGGCATGAACTTAATTTTAATGTGTAGACAGAGAAGTTCTAGAATGTACACGGGAAATTAAGAAACTTGAGATGAAAGTTATAAGTAATGTGTTGGTAAGCTACTTGGGTAAATCTTAAAGGAGCTCAGCGTAGAAAGTGGATATTCTTAAAACACTGATTGTAGGGCAAAGAGCATTTAAAAGTTAAGCTCAGGTGCTATGGTGCTATAAATAGGGCCACAACAAAATAGCCAGCTTTTCAGATCCATCATCTTCCCCGCAAATTGAAATTACATTGTGTCAAATCCTGTAGATTTGATGCTAGTAGTCCAAAGTTCTGTTTGGCTGTTGAAAAGAAATCAATACATTGTTTATGGATGTGTGACCAGTGACACTAGCCTGCTAGCTCTTGGTCATTAGTTAATACCTGTATGCATATACTATATGCAGAATTATCTTAAATAGGATGTTGAAGCACGGGAATGATTATACGCTATTTTTTTCTCTCCTTACAATAGAGACTGGATTCTGGTTTGTAAAAAAAAAGTAGGTTGTGGTTTGAAGGCTGCTTTTTCTTTTAGATTGTCTGTCTCTGTTGGCAGAGGCTGGAAAGTCTCTAATGAGTGAGGCAGAGGATTGCTTGAAGATAAGATGATGATTTCATGGACTCAGCTCAGTGTTTTCTGCAAGAACTGACTGCTTTTTATTTTTCAAAGCATTTCTGTCCTTTGGTGTTGGCTGAGTTGTTCAGAGTTGTCAGGAGTGTTCGTTAGCTGTGTCCTGACTTGTTTTCTTGCTGACTAACTTAAGTCTGTGGGCCCAATCTGTCAAAATGTTAAATTATTCAGCATATACCTTTGTCCTTCAAAGCACAGAGAACATATATGGCCACTAAAGACAAAAGGGCCCTAGATTGTCTTGGATTAAATGATCACCATCGGAAGGCTGGAGGCACCAGTCCTTGTGCTTCAGCTCTCTGGTGGAGGAAACAACTTCCCACCTTTAATTTCCAACTTTTGCTAATTTCTTAAAAAGAAGCATGTTCAAGTTTAAAGCTCTCAAATGATGTATTTTATGGCACTGCTTAAACTGTGAATAACTACTGATTTTGGTATTCAGAACAAGTTTTGATTAATGTGCAAAAAAGTCACTACACATTGAATAATGAAGGAACGTACTAGCTGTTCGTTTACTCCTCAGTTCGTCTATCCTAAGTCAGAGGCAGTCTGAGAAAAAAGGTGGGAGGGGTGAGAGGAGTTAGTATGTAACTAAGACTTTTTAATGGTTTTGCAACTGTAAGTCATTTCTTCTTTCATATATAAGCAACCAGAACTGTTAGTCGTTCTTAACTCTTGTGTTTTTAACTTTGAAGGTTATTTTTTTAACCATAGTGCGGTGTAACTTCTCATGTTCTTTAGAAGTTGAAATACTAAGTCAAACAACGTGCCATGATATTTGAAATACATTTAGATTTGGAACAGCTCGATTGTCAGCAGCGTGTGCTGCCTAAAATCACATTAACCTTTGGTAGTTCTTGCGCTGTTAGTGGGGCATGCACATGTAGGAAGCTGAAACTGTGGTTATGACAAGGTGTGCTCACCAGACAGGAACAGTGAGTCCTGGAATCTCTGGTGATCTTGTGCTTAATCAGAGTTGCTAACTTCAACCATGCTAATATCTACAAATAGTTATCTGCCAGTTTTTAAGCTAGGACTGGGACACTGAGTTCATTGTTCTAGTGTTTTGTGGAGCTTAGACCAGGTGGCTTTTTTTGAAGGTACTTTGAATTGATCGAAGTTGATCTCTCTGTTTCCATATAACTAACGACAGGTTCACCTGTCTTGTGTCATGGGATGGTCCCCCTTGGTGACTCCTTTTAGATACTCAGAGGTGCAACTGGTCTATAATGAGTGTTGAAATAGTCACATTTGTGTGCTTTGGCTACATGGCAGATGTAGGCCTGGTCATTAAGGAGGGAGGTGATGTGAGTATCCTCTGAGAAGCAAGGAACAGGTTTTCAAAACAAGTGTACATGTTCTCTGGCTATGTCTTTGTGGGGTCTGGGGTAAAAATGATGACAGGGACCCATCTGGGCAGACAAATTTTTCCTACAGATTCTGGTCTGTAGATTGCAGTTTGGGCATGTCTTTAATCTGGGATAGTGTCACCTGTATCAGGAAGTTTGCCTCACCATGTCATTTAAATAATTTTGCTTATTAAGGCTTCCATACTTCCTAACTATGGCCAGTACAGAACTGTTTATTCCCCCTGAAGGTACATCTCGTGTGTGTGAGGCTTCATGTTCCTCCTAAGTATTTTCAAGATTAAAATCACCAATTTCATTAATCTCTCATTGAGATCTGTTTTTAAGACATCCTGCCAGTTGTTACTCTCCACTTGGTCTACATAGTTTGGAAGCTGAGGCTGATTGTTGTCTAGTCTGTCATGTGCTGATTTGCATCCGTTCTTTGGAATGTATCTAAATGTAGACCTGAACTTTTTTTTTCCTCCAGTCACTTCTCTGGCATGCCAGTATTACTCAGAATTCTTTCCCTGCTTGCATCTTCTTCTGGGCTTCCATCCTCTCTGATGTGAGCAAGCATACTCTTTGTCTCTATGTGGTTCTGCTGCAGCACAGGCATTGCAAAAATGCTTTTGTTATATTTTCTCTGAATGTAGCATCAATAGCTGGTGTCTGAATGTGGCTTTGAAAGCTCCTTTCTGCTCTCCTTACAGTAACTTTTGTGTGTGTATCTCTCTTGCAAAAATGTCCTGTGAATGCTGTCAAGAACCAAGTCATACTACAGCATCTGCTACTTCTCTATGGTAATTAGAGTAGGACTCCAGAAGAACTAAAGGAAATTCAACTTACTTGACGTTATTAGTTCATAAGTAGCATTGAAGATGTATTTGTTATTTCTTGGCAGGTTTTTAGTGGTGTTTTTCGTGGGAGTGAAATTAAACATAGCTTCTTTATAAACCTAAGAGCTTGCTTCCTTCCCCATTCAGAACCTCACATCTGCTCTGGACCAAGCACTGGACCACAGGGTTCTGCAGGCCTGATTGGCATCCTGCCGTGGTCTGAGGTTCTCAACACCAGCTGAAAACACAGTGGTAGTGGTTTCAGGGAGAATTTTGCTGAGTGTCTCCTCAGCTTGGAATTGAATCTGTTTAGCGTAAGCCAAACAACAGCAGTCTCTTGAAAGCCGAGGCTCGTAGCCATGACATTCAGGGTTTTCTCATAAGGAAAAGATACATAGTAAATGCAGACACAAAGTACACACACACAAAAAAAGTCATCTGTGGCAGTCGAAGCTTGCAAATTTCCGCAGCTGAGAACATGAGCTTTGTAAAAAGCAGTGTGGAGCAATCTGTTGCTAGTGTCACTAATAGTATCATGGAGAAAAGACTAAAGCATAAAGAATGAGAACAGTATGAGCTTCCCTGGTGATGGCTTGGGGTATGGTGTTGAGAAGGATTACCCTCTTGGGATCCAGGCAGGATAGAACAGTTTATGGGGCAAGATGTTGGTCTGCAGCCTCCTGATAGTCACCTAAAAGAGGAGAGGAGGTTGGTTTCAGAGGAATAACCTTTTTTTTTTTTCTCTCTAGTTACACAACTGAGTGTGCTTCAGATTTCATTCCCTTGCAGTGGTACCAGTGTGTTGCAGGCACCTGATTAAAATACATTCAGTCAGACCCAGGCTGTTGTTTGCTGCAGTAGACTGTAGTAGAGTTCTGTACTGAATCTTAAACTCACTCTGACTTTAAGGAGAAACCCCAAGTTTTCATCACAAAAGAGGTATATTGGCCAAAGAGAAATCGACATAGTCCAGAAACCTTCCAGGAAGTCTAATGCATCAGAGAGTATTTTGTGACTTATGGTCGGTCTGTTCTTCTGCAGTAGAAAGCTAATTGTTTTTTAGAACATGTTTTATGTCAAAATAAATATCTAGTTGAAGCAGCTTTCTACCATGAGAGTTGATTTTGTTGAGGTGTAGTTAGCAGTACTTGTGGTTTCTGCACCAAGCAAAAATACTACCTGAAAAGACAGGTGGTTTTGCCTCCTTTGTACATGGCTTGATTGTGTTTCACAGTAGCCTGCAAGTGTTGGAATTACTGCTAGACAGTGTTATTAAATACTAATTTTCTGTGCAGCTAGTTGGTACACTTAGGGGATAAGCTCTTAAACGGGTAATCGTGGATTATTTACTTCTAGAAACTAGCTGAATTTTCATTAAAGAGTGTCAGTGTGGCCACTTCTGTCTGCAAAATAGCTTGAAAATTCTAAAGCCTGTTCATTTTTCTTTCCTTTTGTGTTGCAACAAGCCACTATTTGTAGTTATGGTCTTTTCCTAGAATTCCTTTAATCTCCTGTACACTGCTGAGTATCTGTTGGTTTAAGTGAGGAACTTCATGCAGCTTGTCCCCCTCTATTGGGTATTGGGCTTAAAATGGTTCATAGACAGTATGGAGGAACAGATCATAAGGGGAATGGGAATGAGGAGAGTCCCCAGGCTTTTTATCCAGCTCTAGCAAATGCATGTACAGAGAGGGTTTAACCTACTGTTCTAAGTGAAAACTACAGGTGTGAGGCTGTTTTTCCTACCAGGAGCATCACGTCCCTTTCAAAAATCAGTGCTGTTTTTTTGCTCCCCCCTGTACATCTTAACTAGTGGGACCAGTAAAGGCACAAATGAAAACCTGGAACAGATACTTGAATTTTAAACCTCTGTCATTGGAATTCTTAATGAAACAAGTGCTTTCTCTGTTCACTTGGCAGTCAGTGTCTTTCTGTTAGCTTAACTTGCCAAGGGTGCTTCCCAGGTGATTGCTGTAGGGTTACAGGTACCTGTAGAGGGCATGATCAGGAGAACATCCACAAGGCCATCTTTATAGCTTAGGTTTGTAGCCCAGCAGTTGTGGAGCTGCTGCCAACAATTTTATTGGGGTTGAACAGGATTTGATTGGTAGTGGAGTTTTCAGACTTGTGTAACACATATAGCCATTCTCGTTTTCTGTGTTTTACCTCTGTAACTTAGCTCAGTACAAGCTTTCGGAATTTAATTAGGCTTGGTCAAAATAAATGTTGTTTATAAAACTGATCTGATCTGTGCTTTGTCTGAGCTTCAGTAAATGCTGATGAGTGATGTCTAGCACTTCCTAAAATTGTAGTTCATTGCAAGCTTTGTGGAAATTACAGCAGAATCTTTTTTTTTTTTTGTCTGAAACTGTATATCTGCTTTTTCCCCCATTATTCTTGTCTTTAAAATTTTGATGTTAAGGAAACATTATTTCTTGTAATATCAATTAAAATTAAAGCCGTTTAAAAACCAGTTTACTCCTGTACAGATCTTTATTTTTTTTTCTGTGATTGGGATTAACTGGACAAACTGCAGCTGAAGTATCAATTCTAAGTGTAACTTGCATTGTAAAAAAAATTTTACATGCCTTGTTTGCAAAACAGGTTCTTGTCTAAAAATGAGAGTTTTTGTTTCCTAGCTTTAGAATGTCTTGATCTTCAGTTTAGGCAAGGCTTGGTCAGCTCAAACCACTTTAGAATCTATTTGCTCGCCTTCAGAGGTAATAATGTAAAAAGGGGTTTTAAAAAGTGGCTGCAGGCTACAGAAGCCCCAAGGCTTTTCCCAGCGAGGGGGGAACTTCAGTGACAGCCTGTGCACTCCGTGTGACCATGGCAAAATATGCTGGGATTATTTGCAGCTCTATTTGATCCGTGGAATGCACTGCATCTATTGTTAGCTCTCCAGCTGAAGCAAGAGCAGGAGTTGTTTTTCTCTTTTGACATTGCAGCAGGTCTGGCTAGACACTGCTCTATCGGTCTTGAGTAGTTAAAGGTGATAGTATTGGCAAATTTCCCATCCTTTTAGTAGCCGTGGGGGAGCTGAGATGTGGGAGATCATAACTGTGGTTGGGTTTGCTTTTAAATTCTTCACAAGACTGCAGGCAGTATATCTCCTGAAGCCTATAAAGTTCACTGTGTTCAGCTTTCCCGGTCGGTTTAGAGTCTCTTGGAAGTATAAGCGCTTTTCCTGGATAATTCCTTACCACAGAGATTAAACACTGTGTGTGTGATAGCAAGGAGGACAACATTGTCACATCTAGCCTGTAAACACAACAGTGTTGCTAACCCACATGTGTGCCATTCTTTGCTGTTGCTGAGGAGATCATAATCTTTTCCCCCCCTCTTTTATCTTCTTAGTGTAAAATTTGGATATTGAACTCCTCACAGTTTCATTGCAGAGTGCACAGGTCTGTTTGTTGTCTTATTCAGTCTTAGTCTGCATTGCACTTCAGTGTCTTGTCTTTCTAAATTTCTTATATCTGATAGCATGTTGTTAGAGGGGCAGGGAGTGATGCTTTTTTTGATGCTGCCTGATAACTGGAGGACAGGGCTTTTAGGGCCTTGGTTTCAGTTGATCTGTCTGTTATGAAATACTAGGGAAAAATATATCAGAAGTAGTGTATCTATAGATTAAGTATGAAATAATGCCAGTAGGTTTGAAAGCTGTTATAGCTAAAATTAATGCCAGATTAAAATGGAAAGCTTGCCAAGATTTCCCCAGTGGTGATCCCTGGGCAGAGTGGCTGTTTGTTTAAACTGGAACTTCCTTCTGACTACCCAAAACAATAGAAAATGATTCTTTATCTAAAATACTTTGCTTCCTATCTTAGATTTAACTGCCTTGATAACAAAACAAAGAAAACAGGATGTGTAGTTTAAACAAGACAGATTTCAGAGTTCTGTGATTCCCTGCCCATGGAAAGAGTTGTGTTTTGTGCGAGTGGGAGAGATTTCAGTGTTAGAGTAGCATTAAAATGGGAGAGGTGCCCTGCTGTGGCAGAGCAGTGTTTGATGCACTCCCATACACTGTCCTGGAGAACAGCAATAGGAGAGGCTGCTTGGAAGAAACCACCAGCAGTCCCTTAGGGATGATCCCTTTTCCTCCCCATCTGCCAGCACCCTAGAATCCATTGTCTAGTTTGAGCTGTTTTGGAACATGCCTATTGATTTCTTTTATTAATTTTTTTTTAAAAGAACCTGTTATCCATGGCATTCTAATTCCTTTTTAGCTTGCTGATCGTATCTGCCTCCATAACTTCCTGTAGCAACAAAGTCCAGAAATTCACTGTCTCTGTATGAACTTTTTAACCTTTAGGGTGGTGGGGATTTATGTTAAGTCAAATCAAAAGCTCAGATTTGTCAACTGGCTTGACTTTGCCCTGTCACTGTGAGTTCTGCTTCTATTAAGCAGCCTGGTTTATGGCATGCAATACAGGATAGTGAATGTATTTCTTTGGAAGTGAAATGAAAAGGAGGAGCAATCATGCTGTTTGTGCTACCATAAGACCAAAAGGGTGTTGTTAATTTTCCTCAGTGTGGATTAAGTGGGTATGCAGATGAAGGAGTCTAGACTATCCAAGTAGCACCTTCCAATTTGTTCCTTTTAGCAAATAAAGGTCTGCACTAGTAAGGAAAGATCTTTCTAAACATTTTGACAATTTTTTGACAGGTTACTTTGGTGATTGCTCTAGCAGTTTGTAATATTTCTATGGAACTGTTTCTATTAAAGTATTCTTTGTGTGTCTAGCACAGAGGCAGTACATGTTGCGTAATTTTTATGGCTGGAGGGAAGAGCTTGAAACCTGTACAGCTCCTGTGTGTGATTTGCACTACGCAGGAACAGGACTTCCTTGGAGCTACTGCATCAGGTCACTGTCCTGTTGCTCTACCAGGTTCATTGCTCATATTACAGGTCAATTTTGCTGGTTTTCCTTTCCTTCCATTATTTTTTAACTATACTCGGGTAGCTGTGTTTAGAACAAAGCAGAGAAAACAGTAGAAATGCTGTGACACAGAGGAATATTAAATTTGCAAGTTTAGAACCTGCAATGCAGGAATGGTAATATTAAGTTGCCTTTAAATTCACAGAACCCTTTGATGTCAGGAGAAAAGTCAATACATTTTTATGGTGTAACAGTATTGGTTGGTTCTTCAACATTCCTTACCTGTATCTCCTTGTTACCAGAGCTGTAAAACTAAAACGTGGTGACCCCAGAAGGTAGTTATGGTGGCAGCACTCTATATACTGTGGCTTTGATAGAAATGTTTTCCTTGACCCTTGAGTTTGTCAGTGTGAGTATGTATTGACTGAAAAAGCCCCACCATCTATAAGATCACAGTTAAAGTCCAGTGAAATGGTTGAAATTACTCCTCTTTTATGTCCTGTGGTGGCTATTACATTCTTACTGCTTGTGTTTGTGGGTTGGCATAGTTTGTGTATCATGAGTGTTAGGGTTACTCTGGGAATTTTCACATAAAATTTCAGAGTATTTTAAGTCTTAATCTGACATTAGTGAAGACTTTGGGCTTGATTTCTGTTATATCCTCCATTAATGGGAACAGGTGTAGGAGTAATTCTTCAGCGATGAAAAGTGGAGGTTTTTTGGGCTTTGGATATTGCATAGGTTAACAGGCTAATGTTGAATTACAGGCCAGAAACTGATGAGTAACTCTTCCCAGTTTGTTCTGGGAAGTCTGAAACGCTGTTTAAAGAAGTTCACAGGTAGTGTGAACTCAGAAGGTATAGTTACCTACAGCAAAACTCTAGTTTTGTTGCCTGCCAGTTGCTAGCTTTACAGACTGAATGTAGCTGTATGTAAGAAAATGTGGTTGTGTTCTAGCTAATTCAAAATTCAATTACGTTTCCATGTCAGGACCAAAAGCTGTCTCTATTTACACTTGTAAAGCTCCCGTTGAAAGAAGCAGAGGTTATGTAATTTAAATTTAGGCCAAACTAGGGGGTTTTTGGGATGTTTTGGAACAGTGAATGTTGCAGGAAAGGCTTTACTTGTCTTGTTACTAGAATTGTGTAGTGAGAATATATACTGACCACAGTGAGATGCCTTTGCAAATAACTTGCCCAGAGCTCCCATTTTATTAAGGTGGATAGCTCTTCTAATACAGAAAACTTCTACCTTTTGTTTCCATTAAAAGCAGTTGTGAACATAATTACCTGTTTTATCCAGTTAAGTGGCCCAACATTGTATTAACTATTTTGTTTCTCTGCAGTATTTTTGCAGACAGCTAGCAGCAAAAATCAGAGTGCATTAAAGTGTTTCAAACCTAACTTCTTCTCCCATGCTTTCTTTTGCCCTGGGAAATGAAACTTTTTTGACTGAAAAGATGTTCAGTATTTGTTTAATTTATTTTTTTAAAAATAAATGAATGATTTTTTTTCTGTTAATTGCTTTTGTAGATATACAGTACCATAACCTAGATTAAAATACAAAAATAGTGCAGTAAATTTGGATTCCTTCTAAAACTGCAGTTGCAGCAAATTGATAATGAAAATCTGATTATGGCCACTTGCTATTATAATTAAACAACTTGTTTTATCCCTGGAGTACCCAAAATTGAATATTGACGAAGGCTAGACTATGCACAGAAAACAAACTGAATAAAAAGTATTAAGGAAGAAGAAATATTTTTCCAATAAAAATGAAAATGCTGGTGGTATTGTCAGTTAAATGTAAGTATAGGGATTTTGGGTGAGTTAAATCTAGGCTGCATCAAGTAAACTAAACTTAGAGTACAGTACTAATGTTAACAGGGCATTTTAATTTAATGCTGTGTTCTTCTCTTCAGAGGAAGGGCTGCTGTATTGCAGTTCTCCTTTGTAAGCATCCAGCAGGCTTGTTACTGACCAGAGAAGGGATCTGGAGGAAGCCTTTTGTCACAGGTGTCACACCAGGCTGCCTGCCTGGCTGCTGAGAGACCTCAGCAGGTTCTGCAGTAACCTGATGTTTCAGGAGCCACCACCTGTGAAATGTGGCACAATGGTAGAAATGATTGCTATGGCTTCTGATCCTGCAGAATCTTCAGAAACATCAGAATCTCTTTCTTTAAGGTATAGGACTTGATAGAAAGCTGTTTTAAACAGCCTCAAAATCAAGAACGTGGGGCTTTTTAGGATGTTTTTTTTCCAGCCAAAGTTGTATAGTTTTCAATCCTGGAGGCTGCTTTGGAACATTAAGTGGTGTCATGATACCAAAAATTATTTGAAGTACTTCTAAAAGCTTGAGGGAGGAGAACTTTACTTAAATGACATCACAGCTATGGTCATGCAAACTCAGGCAGTGTATTGACTGAATCAAGCTAAAACTTCTTATGCAAAAAACAGGGACCTGTTGTCTTTGGGATTGCACTGTGAGTCAAATGGCATGCACAGAGCAGGAATTTGTGCAGTCATTCTGCAAACAGACCTTGTGTACCGTCTGGCAGGTTTTTTAAATTCAGTTTGTTAAATATATAACCTCTCCATATATGCTGAAGTGAAAACTTTCAAAACCATGGGATTTGCTGATATGTGCAGGTTTTAACTCTAGGCTTTCATGAGCCACTATTTGTAAAAGTGTGACTGAATACAAAGAGAAACATGGATAGCACCAGCCTAATTATAGGACAAATAACACCCATGCTTACTTTGCTACACAATTTCCTTCTCTGTTTTCTTGCGGACAGATTCAGATGAATCTGTTACAAAAGCAGAAGAGAAGGGTCTGCATTTCCTCTTCATCTTTTTATGCATATTTATGCACCTGGCATGAAAGGCCATTCACAGTGGCTGGAGTTCTGGAGAGCAGACTGCTGATTTCAGAACCAACACCAAATACCACAAACCCAAAATAGTCACACTTTTTTTCGGAAGAGCAAGTTATTAGTTACTCAGCCTTCAGTGGTCAGTTGTTTGAATCCAACTATCAGAGTTGTCCCGAGGTGTTAAAATTTATCCAGACACCGTAGAGTGACACAGGACAGCTGATACCAGGTTTCTCAGGGACATTGGTAAGACTGATTGCTCACTTACTGCTATGGCAGAAGTTCATCCCCTAGCTGCTACATGTGAACCAGTTGATAAGTTAAATGAGTCTTAAATGTGGACTGCAGCATCTGAGAAGCTAATGCATGCATGCTTTGCAGCCGTGCTGCAGAGGCAGTGGGACCTCTGGGGAGGTGGTGAACAGATATAAAAAGCTGTAGTGCAGTTGGAACTGCCAGGCACCTGCAGATGTTTGAGGTGGCCAACATCCTCGGGATTCTAGAACAACCCGGGTACAAGAGAGCGCTATCACAGAATAGACAAGTTGTAAGGGATCACACTGAGTCACTTGGGCCAGCCTGCAAAAAACCAAAATTATTGATTTTACTATATTAAAAATTGTTGGGAACGGCAACCAAGGGTCTGTTTCTAGACTGTTTAGGGATTGGTTTCATTTTGTTGCATTTTCAGGGAAGTTATTTCTAAAGGCTAATGGGTTCTAGAAATTATAAAAACAGGTAACACTTGATGTTGATTATTCAGCCTTACTCTTTCCCAGTCTCCCATCATTTGTGAGGAGTGTCCATAAGGATATATTATAGTGCCATGTTTAGTATCTCCTGGTTCTGAAAATAGTAGTGTAAATGGCTCCTGGGATGGTAAAGGAAGGATTTCTGTTTTGTGTCTTTTCCCCTCCTCAAGAAGTTATCTCTACATGTGTCGTATTTGAAACTTGTAATGAGAATATGTCTCTTGTAGCTTGTCTGAAATATTTAGGAATGCTGCTTTTTGAGCTTGAAAACAGGCAGTTCAGTCTCTCCATCAGTGTATGGGAAACACTAAATTAGAACCATTATTAGGCAAGTACTGCCCTTTTTGGGGGGAAGGGGATTGATTGTTTCTTTGTCAGCAACCCTGAAAGCCACTGGTGTATCTTGTGGAAGTTGTCTGTATAAGGAGGCAGAACATTCTGCTTTAACCCTAAAAAACTTGTCCTGGGACTCAGAATTAATCAGATGCCTACTTAGTTTATCAGGATCCTTTCTAAATGCTACTGCATTTGAGGAGGCACTGTTTATGTTGGGCAGATAAGCCAAAATACAAATCACTTGGAGAAGTGTGAGAAAAAACAGTAAGAACACTTCTGTGTCTCACTTGTGTTGATGAGACACTCTGAATTCAGAGAAGGCTTTTTCATTTCCTAAACTACTATCATAAGTGTGAGTGTTTAGATCCGTGCTCAGCTGATTTCCTACATATGACTTTGTCTCTCAAATGTTGAAGGAAGTTGGGATACTGTAGGCATTGGGGTTTTTTTACTGCCACGGATATTGAGAGGCTCAAATGACACAGCATGGTGTTTTGGGCCACCAGCTGGTGCTGTAATTGCAAATTAGCTGAGCTGTAGCTTCAGATCCTAATAAAGTTATGCATGCTCCTTGGGTGTTTCTCAGACGTGGGACCGGAGCCATGGTCTGGGAACATCTGAGCCAGATTCATTTGGCTGATTGACTCTTACTCAGTACCTTCTGAGACAGCAGCCCGCTGATCTGAAAGCGATAAAACCGGCACCTGCCGAGTGCTGCCCTGCGTTCAGTAACTCTGCTGCTGCATCTTGGCCTTGGTTTGCATCAGCCAGTGCTGGTGCCTCCTGTGGCAGGGTTCATCCCTGGTGGGGACCTGCAACCCAAGGTCACAGGCTCGGTCGCTTCCCAGAGGTGTTTTGTGTCATGGGATTCTGCCCCTCCTGCCTGGAAGTGTGCCCTGGAAGGTGTGGGGCTCAGGGGCTGCCAATGCACGGGCATACTCCTGAAATACCAAGTTGAGAATAAAGAATCCAGTAAACTTACCGTGGCATGTGTAAGTTTTTCAGAATCTTCCGTGGGATTTCACAGTATTTCTAAATAGTCTGTTCCAGTATTTCACTGCTGTTACTGTGAGGGTAATTTTCCTGTTATTCTTGTTTATGGAGGATGTTGTTAATACATGCCCAGATCTTTTCCTCTGCCTTTGCTCTTTTATTTTGTAACCTTGTAACCCCTGTGTCCTTTTTTTGATGCACTTCTGCCTTGCCAAGTGTTTTCCCAATTTGCATGTTTGCTATAGTCTGAAGCGTACCACTTTGTGCTTACGTTTGTAGAAAGCTAATTTGAGTTACTTTTTCCTTATACTTCAGATTTTACATCTCCCACTGTTTTACTCATTATTTATATGGTAATGTTTAACTATCTAAACCATATCCTTAGTGTGCAGTGCTTCCCCCCCAGCCCTGAGTAAGCTGGGTAATGATGAAAGGTAGTGGCTGTCTTCTTCTGTGTCATCCCTTGTCCTTCCTGGTAGTGAGATAATACTTTGCCTACAGTCTTCTATGCACCCACATTACCTGAGCCACATCATTACAAACAGTTCCCAAATAGCAACTAGTAGTTACAGCTTTTTTTTCCCCCTCCTATACGCACTATTTCATAACAAGCTACTCATTAGAGATTTGTCTCAGAAAAGGCTGTAAAGTGGTAAATCTTACATTCCACAGGTAACTGGTAATCTTGGTTTTTGTGAGCCTGGTTTTCATACTTTGGGGGTGGATTTGCCTCAACAGGAAGTTCTTGCTCTTGACAGTAATTGATACTATTCGGATTGTTTTGGCCAAGCCAGTGTGTTAGTATCTCTAGGTCTTACAGTAGGAATGCTGGTTGCTTAATGGAGGTAAAGAAACTGTTTAATACATCTGTACTTTGTACAGTTTTGTAGGGTTTTTTTCTTTGTTGCTTTTGTTTAAAATTTGTATAAAGGTGTTCCCTACTGGCTTATGCTACTCTATAAAAGACACGTATTTTCATGAGTCTGCTCCATAAGCTGAAAATCTTTACCTGATACAAGGGTAGTTTTAGGTAGTTCAGGGTGCTGCTTCACCTCTTTGAAGGCTTTTCTGATTCTTTAGCTGTTGAGGTGAAGGAAACACTGGTGCTCATGGTGCCCCCTGTATGCTGTGCTCTGTGAAGCTGTTTGAATAGTAGTTGATCTGTTCCCAGACTTTTCAGTTTGCTTTGAATGCTCCCTTATAATGCGTTGGCTATTTTTCTGACCATTGTTAGGCAGGAAGAGGTAAGACTGCATGCTGGTGCTTGTTATTGTATTTTTTCATTTGGGTATTTTCTTCTCAGCGATTGTGCTTTTTGTGTTGGTTTTGGGTTATTTTTTTGAGAATTCTTGCTCCTGTGAACATCTGTGCGTGTCCACTTAATTTAGCAGACATTAGTTGTTATAAAACGCTGCCTTGACGTGCTTGCTAGTGGAGGGAGATGTTGCCATAGCCAGTTTTAAATAACCTCTGTGTGCTGCTTGGAGTGCAGATGATGCTGTTAGTCTGACCCAGTACCATAAGGAAAACAACTAATGACATTCGAACTACTGCTGTTAACAAGGCCTGGATTTGATTAGACTGCCTAGGTCACTGGCAGCCTTAGATCACTGGAATAAAAGCTGAAGTAGCTGGTTTCTAAACCAAACCATAACTCTGGATTATTCAGTGCATTGTGTTGATGGGGTAGCTGGCCAATTTGCTGGGGCTTCTTTTCTCCTGTGGCCTGAAACAGCCTGTCTGTAGCTTTCTGCTTTGTTCACCCGCTGCTGGCAATTAGAACCTTGAGTCCTCCTTGCTTGTTTTAGCTTCCTCTGTTTGTCTCAATTTTAATTTTGCAAAAAGCCATGAAGCATTTGTGAAGCAACTTGCATGAGGATGCAGAAGCAGCACTGCATGGAGTAACATGTGCTTCTGATAGTTTATGGTTACATTATCCTCACTGGCATGCTGGTAGATGGATTCAGAAGTAGTTTGCAGTCTGACAGAATATGATTAGTCTGCACTTACTGGTGCACGTAGTGTCTGGGAAACCCTGATGTAAGTCTTGAAAGGCTTTATCTCAACAGTTTTGCTTGATAGCCTTTGGGAGCTTTTTTCCAAAACAAATGACTCACAGCCCTTAGGTGCTTCATAGAAGCAGTGAATGCTGTTCTTTGTACATGGAAGGAGGGAGAACAACCCGTTCACCTTTTTGCTTTTAAAGATAAACCTTAAAAACAAAACAACTCCCACAACTAATATGCTGGTGTGTGGGAGGGGGAAGGTCAAAATGGATAAAAGGTTTTAAAGTATATAATTTTCTGAAATCTGTAATAAGCTTGTTAATGTTTTCTGGAACATTACCCGTTCGTTTTATGCAGGGAGATGTGTAAACTAAGTTCTGTTGGATTTATGTCATGTTACATTAACCAAATTTTATTGTTACATTTTATTGCACGCTCTTTAAGAAATTAATTTGGACAATTGAATATGTGTAAATGGAAAATGGGTTATACTATGTCAGGGACCAGCTAATTGAACTGTGGTTTTAGCATATGATCACATGGGGCATAGAGCTGACAACAGAATTTACCTTTCTCTCTGTCTCCCCACAAAATACCTTCTTAGGGCTGGTAGTGCTGTCTTGCCTGGTTTTGTTTGCCTACCTTAAGTTTGGCACTGATCACATCATATATTCCAGAATACGAATGCGTGGCTAGTCTGAAAATGCAGTATCATGTTAAGCCCCTTGTCTTGTGTATCGCTTACCCTAAAGAGGGTTTTTGTGGGGCAGGTGAAACCAAAGACAACTAAGTCTTGTTAAGTGTGTAGCTGGTGTTATCAAACTGATGTGTGTATGACTGTAGCTTGGGTTGAAAACAAAACAAAAGATCCTCATTAACAGAACACAAACAAAAAGAAACCCAAATGGAAACCCCCAAAATGCCTCGAAGCTCCTTGTTTGCAAGCAGACCCCAAGGCCCTGATTAGGAAGTAGGATTCCCAAAGCTTCTGTTAAGAGGGAAGATGCAAAACACTCCCTGTGTGGCTTAAAGATTAAACTTCCAAGGGTAGCTGTTAAAAGGGTGTTGTGACACTGGAAAAACCCAGCCTAGTAGTAAATGCTGTAAATAGCGGAAGAATGTTCTGTGACAGGAAGCTTAAGATATCTTGACACTGAAAGGACTGTGAGAGACAGTAACACAACGAATTAAAATGCTGATGAAAATAATGCAGGATTGCCTGGAAGAGGTGGTTTCTAAAATGAAGCTATAGCTGGAGAGGAAAGATAATACAATGGTTGGACTGTTGATCCAGAGCAATGAAAGCCATGTTACATTTCTAGCTCCGTACCAGCCATCTTGTACAATGAAAGAGGCCCATGGGATGCCAGCTGGATTGTGCTGCCTTTATGTGTTAAAATAGTGTTTTCCGATAATTACTGCTGGATTAGCTGAACCAGTGAAAATCCCTGTTCAGATAAAGCTTTCTGGCACTTGCAGTTAGCACAAACCTGAACAATGGATATGCTGATAAGGAGTCTTAATTTTCTAGTGTGAGCAAAATTGTTCTTCAACTCACCTTTGTGTTGTAGTTGCTCCGCTAAATAATTTATTAGTGCAAATAATCAATGAATATATAATTTTGCGTTTTAATACTCTTTTCCTAGTCAGAGTTTACAATTTTTGTTTTTGAGTTGGAAAGTATGATGGTTAGTACAGGTCTCTGCCTTTTTATCCCTCTGATGTATTTTTAATACTTAAAAGCCTTAATTGGCTGGAGCTGCTGTTCTGTTTGGGCTGTTTGTATTCCTGCTTTCTCGACTGAATTTATAATTTCCGTTTAATGAGGAGTATTTGCTTATATCTAGTGATTCACTGAAGGAACTTGGGTAAGGAAAGATAAGCAGAAAAATTAAGAACAAAGTAGTAGTAACCTGTGAACTACTTTCAGTTTAAATACCGGGCTCTCAGTGTGAGATAAGGTGTAGTGAGTTACACTGAGGAGGAAACAGAATAGCTGACATCTGATTATAACTAATATTAGAAGAAAGTGTCTAAAACATCTCTTCCAGTTTTGATAGTAATGTAATAAATGCACTCATTAGATTAGGGGCTTTTTGGAACTAACTGCTGTTTTGAAAACTTTATTTTCCTGTTTTTCTAGTAAAGGAAGCCAGTAACTACTTTTGTCCCTGCCCTAAAGGAAAAAATATTTTTGTCAGAACTTTAAGGGACTTCCCGAGCTGTTAATGCCATTGTGTAGAAAGGACTTATACAGTGGATTTTTTAATATAATGCATTATGTATACAATATAACAAAGAAAAATATAAAACCCTGTCGTCTTTTTTCTTCTTCTGAGTGATGTTTCCATTCAATTTTGGCTGTTCTGGAGTCAAATCTTGTACCCAATTACAAATAGAAATTCGCACACAGAGGTTTCCATTTGTTGAGTAATTATTTGTACTTGTTCATGCTGAGATACCTGAAGGTATGATTTGTCATGTCTGGCAAAGTTTTAAAATTAAAGGACTCTTGGGAAATACAACCTCCTTTTGCTATAATCAGTAGATGTGATGCAATTTGTTCTAAAACTTGGGGCTGAAGGTAGGTGGTATGGTAATGGAACAGAAGCCCTGCCTGTGAACATGGCTATGTTCCTGTTACTGTAGATCCTGGTGTTTACCAGATCAGCATATTGTCCTGCTTTCAGCTGGGCCACATATTTAAGATTAAAGTAACTGCAAAACAGAGTTGACTTCTGGGTCTTGAAATTCAGGTGTTGTCTCTAAACATGAACATTTGCAAAGCAGAAAGAACAACTGGAGAGACAGCTGAAATGCATAGGCACTGGGACCAGGAAACCAAGGCAAACACAGTTTCTCACTGTGTTTAGCTTGGTAACTGTTTTTCTGGTGTGAAGGCAGATCTCAGTGACAATATTTAAGAAGCTAACAAGCAAAGAATCCTAAAACGACTGAAAGAAAGTATTGCAGTCTTAAACATTAGTTGCATTGCCAAGAGGTTTGAAGTGCTGAAAGAGCTGCTCTCTGGGGAAAAAAACACAGTCTGTAATGTTATGATAAAGATGTTCATCAATATAATAACTTTCATGACCTTGCATCATAGTGTAGTAATTTCTTATACGTGGGGGTTGTCTGCTCTGGAGTGAGATTGCTCTTCGGGTTTTTTTCCACAGTGTAACCATTTTGGTAGAGTTTTGATAGCAGACCTATTTCAGAGGGGCGAGGCGTGTTGCAAAATAAACAGTTTTACTCCTTGAGCTGAGAGTTCCAGTGCCCCTCTGCGCGAGCTGCTCTGTGCGGAGAAACCCCCTCGGAACAAGCGCTGGGAGCGCGCACATCTGCGTTCGAGACACTCCTGCTCGAGGGCCGTGCGCTCGCTGCCTCTTCACTCCAGCCCCTTCATTTTGATTGCAAAAGGTGCTTGAAACAGCTGACACTGTGGGAAAATCAAACAGCTTCTGCTCAGCGGTTCGTGGTGTGTCTCGATCATCCAATTTTCTGGGACAGAGTGTTAGATGTAATGAATGCACGAGTGTTGATGTTAATTATTAACTAGATTGAATTAATTACTGCAATCGTCTGTTGGTGTTCAAAGTTAAAAGTGGGTCACTGAGTCTCAAAATGCTTTTGCGGTGAATTCTAGCATTGATTTTCGTATTTCTCCTTGTGCTCTTCTTTGCCTGATAGTTGAGAGAGGAGGAGTAGAGCCCTTCAAGCCTTTTGCATACACCCTCAATGTACAAGTAACCTGTCCTGTCTGTTAGATTTGCAGTAGCATGTCCATTACAGGACAGAATCTTCTGAATCCCTCTGCCAGCTACTGGAAAAGGTTTTTCTTTTTAAATTAAGTGTGTGTACTATAAAATAGTGGGATAATTTTTAGATAATACTATCTTTAGTGTCTTGTCATCGAAGTCATGCGCTGGTGAAGCCAACTTCAAACTTACGGAAATGCAAAATTTTTTACTGTTAGTTGTTAGATAGCACTGTATGAAGGATATTCAGAGGAAAAATGATCATGTTTGAATGATTATAGGTTAATTTAAGCTGCATTTAATAGAAGAAATGTACAAAAGTGGGATTATACTTAAGGAGCTAGATTGTACATAGCAGACGTAGTACTTTGAGGGGAGTGTGTTGGTAAGAATTACTGGAAGAAGTAAAGAATAGGGCTGTGTGTGAGGTGGAATCAGAAGTTTCTTCAAGTTAGAGGCTGAAATCTTGATTGACTTAAAGTCACACTGGGAAGAAAGGCTTCTGAAATGACTGTGTGAGCAGCCACTTGAAGAAGAATACTGCTAATAGATAGGGAATAGGAGGAGTGAAAAAATAATCAGTTGTTTAAAAAGTGATAGAGATAAAATGATGTGGGAAAGAAATTGGAGTTATTCAAAATAAGGCTGAATTAGACTTGCCAAAAAGTAATTTGGCTCAAAGAAGAGAAGAGTGGAAAAAAAAAGTGCTGTTCAGTGAGTAAATGCAGTAGTTTGGCATGAAAATTGAACTCATATTTCAGTATAGGCGATAACTTTGAATGTGTTCAATGGTAAATGTAAATTAACCATAATTGAAGTGGAAGCAGAATGCTTCCAGATTGTGTCAACTTGATGATGATAACCTCTCCTTGATTTGTGAAATTTGTATGTGGAAACCTGGGCTCAAAGAGGAGAGTAGAGCTCTACTGTAGAGAGGCATTTAAGTGGAACTTCAGTATTCCTTTGGTTTGCAGATTATCATAAATGTCTCTACTGAATGCACAACATGAGAATGCTCATCAGATCATCCTGTACAGGGAAGCAATTGTAATGGGAGTAATTTTTACAGATCAGTGTTTGTTTACTGCACCGTGACTGGTCTTGGATAGAGTTGTTTAGAGTTTGTTTAGAGTTGCTTGAATGAATTGCTGAACTTTGCCTTATCGTGGTGCCCTTGGAAATAATGACAAGATTGTCAAGAGGTGTGTTTATATTTGAAGTGTTTTATAGCACAGACTGGTTAAGAGATCTCAGAAATTCATGAATCAACCTTACATGTTTTGTTGGGAGGAGAGTACACGGGAAATAAGGCTTATTGCTTATTATTGAATATTCAGACATTTATTTGGTAGTACACGTCAGCAGTATAAATACTACGTAGTTTATTTAAACCTCTTTCAGAGATTGAATATTAGAACTACTAGCAGCATTTAAGATCTTTATTTATAGGCTACAGAAGGAGAGGCTGGTTGAAACTTCAAGTGTGAAATGCATGTTGCTATTTTTGGGATGAACATTCCAATAAAATGAGGTGCTAAAGCAGAAATTGTCATAAATAAGGGACTTGTATATCTGCAACTCAATGGGGTGTTCTCAAAGAGTTTTAACAATGTCTTAGTCAAGGTGGGAGTTGGAGTTCATTGCCCCAGTCACCTTGGTTGGGTTGCTCAGAGCCTTGTGCAGATGAATTTTGAAGTCTCCAGGGATGGAGATTCCACGGCTCCTCTGGGAAGCCTCTCACATTACTTCACTGATCTCTTGGTGCAACTTTTTCTTGCCTGCTTAAAAGCTCCTTTTCTGCAATATTTGACTGTGAGCTCTCATGCTCACCTCTTCTGAGAAGATGGTGTCTCTTATTCCCTGTAATGACCTATTAAGTAATTGAATGGCCATTATGTTCCTGCTTTAGCTTAAGACTGAACAAGCACAGTTGTTGAAACCACTTCTCATGCATCTTTTTTTCTAGCCCCCTTAATGGTTTTCTCTTTGATTTGCTCCAATTTGTTGAAGTCTTTCCTCCCACTGGGGAGCCCCAAAGTGGGCACAATGTGTCAGATATGATCTGAATACATGGGAATTATAATTTTGTACAGAATTATGGTGTGGGTTTTTTGTTGTTGTTGTTTTGTTGTTTTTTGTTGTTCTAGGTGCAAGTTTTTGCTCTTACCTCCAAATTTCTTGAGGTTTCTGTCATCTGGTTTCTCCAACCTGCTGAGACACCTCTGCACAGTAGCACTACTGTCCAGCATATCAGTCTATCCCAACTATCCCAAAGCCATCCAAGACTTGCTAAAGTTGCATTCCATCCCATTTTCCTGGTCATTAACAAGTACCTTAAACAGCATCATAGCTGGCATTGACCCCTGAGAAATGTACCAGTAACAGCTTCCCAGTTAGAGATCAAACTGCTCACTGCAACCCTTTGAGCCTCTGGCTCCCTAAACCTTGATTCTTGTTCTGCTAGAGGGTGGTCACAACACTTGCCTTTTTCAAGCTGTCAGGAACTTCTCTTGATCACCTTGTAAAGATGTTAAAGTGGCCTCAGTGATTTCATCACATAGTACCTTCACTCGTGCTGGGTGCAAACTGTTCCATTGGATGGACTCCATGTATCCAATTCATAAAACTGGAGCCCCAACTTTATTTTCCTCTGCTGCAGGTAATACTCCAGGACCCATGCAGACCTGGGAAGTCTGAGAACAAAATTTGCCCACAGAGACCAAAGCAAATACGTACAGCATTTTCTGTGTCCTTTGCTGCTCACGTTTTCCTTGATTAACCCATAGAACCACAGAATGGCTCGGGTTGGAAGGGACCTTAAAGATTCCAACCCCTGTGCCACAGGCAGGGACACCTTCCACTAGACCAGGTTGCTCAAAGCCCCATCCAGCCTGGCCTAAGTTTCATTCACATCAATGTCAACTTGGCGTTTAAAAACAAGTGCTCAATTAAGAAAATACAAATACATTTTTTTTATATACTTTCATATTTTTTACGTGAAATTGAGTTTTAGAAAGACACTCCTTAAAAGGATCCTTCTTGTAATGAACTGTGAGTAGCATATTCCTATGGTAACGCTGGGGCTAGAATACCTCAATCAAAGATCAGCCATGTTCCTTTTCAACAGCTCTACATCAGAGGCTGCCATGACATTAAACAGGTAATGTAAAAATCCCTCTGTCTTGCTATTCCAAGAGGAGCTGGGCGTTCGTTATCCGAAAGTAAAATGAGTTACATGATCTGTAGGGCTGGCAATGTAATGACGGGTTCTGTTGCAGCGTGTTTGGGAACTCAGATTGCCCAGGGAATCTGGGCTCCAAAAGCTGTGATTTGTACCATGTGTCAAAAGCTTAAGGAATAACATAAGAAGGTCATTTTTTGTTAAAATATGTATGGAAGATAGGAAATGTATGTTAAGTGGTTTTTCACAGGAAATTATCAGCTGTCAGTCTAGTTGCTGAAGATGCTGTTTTTCTTGCCCACTTAAAAAGGCTTTCCACAGCATGCTGGGCTCGGATTCATGGAATTGTAGCAAGGAAAGCAACAAGCCATCAAAAAATAGACTGTTTGTAGGAAAGAAGTAATGTATCTGGGTAGCTTTATACCCTGGTCTTTTAAGACCTTCAAGTTAAGAGATTTGAAGTTTTCCATCTGTAATGATTGATTAGTATAGATACTGATTTTAAGGTTGATAGCTCTGTTCAATTACAGGGTTCCCTGGTGCTTACAGATGGGTTCATTCCCAGATTTTGAGAGCTTGTTCTTTCATGAGCTTTGACAACAGGCAGACAAACCCAGGAAACTGATTTTTGATAAAAATCTGTCTGGAGATAAGTGAAAAGTCATGGTAGAAATATTTTGCTCCTGTTTTACTGTGGAGTAAAATGACTATCCAAGACAGTATTATCCTTTACTGTGGCAAAACCTCTGCTTTGCAATGCCACTGTATCGGATCTGCATTGAGGAAACGTAATCTATTTCAATTACTGCATAGATTCTGCATAACCTTTTAGTGTAAGTGAAATAGTAAATGCCCTTAAGAAATATGTTTGAAGAATCGGTGGAAAAATGGATTTGATTATAACAATGCAGTATTTTCAGGAAAAAATCTGGATAAATTACAAAAAATGCCATGTCTGAGAGAACACCCTGTGTAAAAGGATAAAAGAAAACAAGAATATGGATGAGTGCATGGAGGAAGCATGAACTGAATTATCTTATTTCATGGTTCTGTGGAGTCTAAATGTAAGACTTCATTTTACCAGGATAAAAATAATGGCTAGAAATACTCCCCCATCAGTGTAAATGCATTGTAGTGAAATAGTCTCTGTATAGTTCTGATTTTTTTTTTTTTCCCCAAAGCATCATCTGATGGAATCTATTGGAAAAAATCTTCATGATTCTCTATGTGATGAAAAGATCTAGAAAGTTCTAGAAGTGTGAAAATACTGCTTTTGTCACTTGCGGGTTGCTTCATTGAAAATCTTACCTCAAAGCTAAATAACGAAGGCTTCTAGTAAAGTATTTCTGTGATGTTGTCACTAGGTTTGCATACAAGGCAAGGACCAAATCTTGTGTATAAAATTCCAGCACATCCAAGTTCTTACTTCTCCATCTCAAACTTGCAGTTTTAAGTAAATGTAGTATTTTTTGTGATGGTAAAGTTTTGACAAACTTTAAAATTTCTGATTGTCCTTAGTAGATTCTTTACTGAGGTTTAAAAACCTCACATTTTTTATTTTAAGAATGCAAAGTGTTGCCCATACAAGGCTGAGCACTCTTTTTGGACACGTATAAATAATAGTTTGCTGCTGCATTTTTTTCAATCCCAGTTCTTTGTAAGGAAAACCTTGAACCTGCAAGGCAAACCATGAAAAGTTGTTCAACAGGCACAAAAATAGTTAAATATCTGGACACTCCAGCAATAGAAGCAAATATTTGTATGTATATAAGTACTTGTTTAAATACAAATCAAAGTTGGCAGGTAACATATGGCCAATTAAGTGATGGATGTGAAGTCTTGAGTTTGATTTTGGTATTTTTAGATAATAGTTTTGAGCATTTCTGTCTTTATAGAAGGCAGTGTGTATTATGGAGGATGAACGTTAGGAATTTTAAATTTTTTAAAAATTAAGACAACAAATGGTTGTTCCTTTTGTCTGCTGGAGTAATTGCTTAAAAAACACCCCTTCCTTTGTGTATTAATTTAACTTTCTGTTCCTATTTAAAAACTGGTAGCTGGTTTTGGGTAATTATACAGTTTCTTTAGTTTAAGAGTTTAGAAGTGATAACTTGTACTGGTTAAATAGTTCCTTGCCTGAAATGTACACATGCTGGGTGTCTTAATATCAGCTTCAGTTTGTGATGACAGTTGGAAGGTTGACTTCAGAGAGTATTTATAAGTCTAAGTTTCGGGTGAAGATAGTAACTAAATAAAATTAGTCACATATGTATAATATAATACTAATAAATTACTATATATTGCATTATCACATATTATATATACAGTTAGCCAATGTTTATACAACTAGTTTCATGCTACTCAAAATCTATGGTTTTCAGGCTCCTCTTTTTAATTCCTGTCATACTTTGGGGTTTTTTAAGGTTTGTGTAGTGTTGGTGTTTCTTGGTTTGACTATTACCATGTTCTCTCTTAGATATTTCTGATTTCCTTTGAGGGAATGGGTGAATTTTTATGTGACTCAGCATAGGAAAAACTTAGAGATGATACTGAATTGCCAACATGAAATGACTTTGTCCATTATATGAAATAGGGTATGTGAAACAGTGTCGGTGGAAACAAATTTCCTTGGGCTTTAAGTTGGTAATTCTGTGTAAAAAGCAGGTTTTCATTTGACATCAGGCTGCTGTTCTAAATAATACTTCTTTTTCTGCCTGAGCATCCTGCAACGATTTCCTTCAGCTGTTTGATATTCACCTGCTGCTGTGGAACAAGCTACAATTGCAAAATCATCAAGAAGCAGATTTATAGCAAGAAGAGAGATTTGTGCTGTAAATTTTCTGGCTCCAAGAGCAGACTGCTCTTAAGTTAATGTTAAATGCTTTTATACACGAGATGAAAAGCCATTTTCTTACAGTGGATGGTGCTCATTGAGCAAAGCAAGCTGGTCTTCAGCAAACTGTACCAACTAAAACTCGAGTGGTGCAGAATTCTGTGCCAAAAGCAAAGCACCTTTCCCATGCCATCTGTTAATCCTAGTGATTGTTCCCCCTGCTTCTCAGCAGTACTAGTTTTATTTCTAGCTGGGACTTTGCTGTGCAGGATTTTCCGCTGGTTTTGGATGTTGCATCTAATCTGTATTCTGAGTAATTCATGAGAAGAAAAAGTGGGAGAGATGAATGAAGCTCTCAGTTATCAATCAAAAGTTTTTCAGGCACAGGCAAGTACTAACTCATTAGCAGCAGAGCTGCTGGTGAAGCAATCTGGAACTGCTCCCTCTGCATTCACCTCCCATTTGAGCAGCAACTCCTGCTTGGGTTTGATCTGCTAGAAGGAATCAGCAAGCACTCTTGTTCTCCGAGGCGTTGCAGTGTCTGAAGAAGAGTCTGCATGAAAACTGGTGAGATTAGTCAGCTGGTCCTGACTGAGCCTTATTTTAAAACCTAAATAGCAAGTATATTCTGTACTAGCTGAGGTGTTGGAGTGGTCATTCGAAGCTGGGTGCAAGTAGCATAGCACAGCTTGCTTCCTTCTGCCGTACCAAGCCTGAAATGTTCCCCTGCAGCAGCATATTCAGCTGAGTTTCAGTAATGCAGAAAAAGTTGAGACTCCTACCTTTTAGCTGAGGACGAGTTACAGAAAATTAATTTACTGTAAAAATAGTTGTGCTCCTCTTTGCTGAGCCAAAATGGGTTGTATTTTTCCATGATGTTCTGTTGGTGAGCCTGGTTGGCAGGAGGAGGTAGCAACTGTTGCACTCAGCATCCTCTGAGATGTTCTTTTGGCTAAAGTGGTAAAGTTCAAGAAATGAGTAAAATTAAAGCAGTTGATTATGAATTCCCTTCTACCCACTCACATCATTCTCCTCAACAAATCTAAATCCCTTCCCTTACTCCCCAAAATAAATATTAATCTATGTAATTGAGTTCAATCTGGTTTTCAACAGACTGTAATGTGAGGAACATATTTTAGGGCATAGGTAACGTTTTTATGTCAACTTTAAGATGCTGACAAGTAGCTTAATTGTTGTGTTAAGTGAAATGATCATCTGACAACTTTGCCTACAGTGTGTCTGTTTTAGTTAATAGAAAGGAGTGGTACAGTACACAGTATGTTGTGGGGTTTCTTGTTGTTGGTTGGTTGGGTTTGAAGTTTTTAATAGCAAGATGGAGAACACATTTTCACCATGATATGCCTCCAGGGTTCATGAGCAAGCAGGGAAAGTCATCTTGCAGAACACCACCACCAAGATACAAGGACTTGATATGTGGACCAGCATTTAGCTGCTTTTCAAAGATGTGTATTTTTAAGATGTTAGGACTGGAAATGTTTGGAATTTCTTTCTAGCCTTGTGCCACATGGTTTGAAAATCCTAAACAGGCGTTTGATGAATCAGTGTCTCTTTCCATTCCTTCTGCCCCACAAAGACTGCACATTTAAGAACATGTTGTTATGTGTCTCTAAATTGAGAACATAGCAAAAAAAAATAAGATATCCCTGAATCACCAAAAGCAGCGGTAGTGGGAAATGGTTTTCAAAACCCTCATTGTTACATCACTGAGAAAAATACTAAAGGTTGAAAATGAGAGCGATCACAGCTTTTCCTTGCTCTTGTTAGTGTATTTAAATGATCTATTCTGTGGCTGCAATTGTGCTGGTTTTCATATGAGTTTGATCATTTAAGTATGTTTATCCTTTTTAGTTCTTGAGAGAGGAAAACCCAAGCATTCACTTTTTGTGGAGAGGGGGGAAAAAAAAAGGCTTAAGTCAGCAGACTGTGGATTGGTGTCACTGTGCATTGAGATTAAGAACTTGGGATGTGAAAGAATGAACACATTCCATCTGGGCGAAAGAATGATGTCTGTTAGGGTTCAGTTTGCTATGGTTTTTGAGGTTTTCATATGATCTCATCACTGGAGGAGGAAAGTATATTCTCCCATAAGAATAATCTTATGATTCATTACTACTGTGGTTTTTTGTGTGAGCCTTTTGAGTGCCAGACCTCCCCCCACACTTCCACCCCAAATAAAAACCAGCCACCCTGTCTTTGGCTTTATATGGTATTGCTGTAGGTGGACTTACCCAGAATAATGGCTGGCTTTAACAATCAGAGCCTTATATCTTTGTCTAGAGAAGAACTCCTCCTAAAATATATTTATCCAGCTATTTGTCAAGCTTTACATTTTTGGAAGAGAGCTTGTACACTTTGTTTCCTAAGGTTTGGTAAGCACTCTTTTGCATGAGTGTTCTCTTGTATGAATTTTCTCTTTTCTGCAAATAATTTCACATACTTAGTTTAGTAAGTTTACTTGGGAACGTGCAATTTCTTTTTCTTAGTTAATATTTAGGTTGTCACTTCAGTTCCCTAAACCACTGCCCTAATAAATTAGCTATCAGTTCGAGCAGCTGTGCCTTTTGGCAGTAGCATTTGTAGCTGGAGATGGATCCCTCCGCTCATGCTCCTGCATCCCCTAATGAGCTCTCTTAATGGGAAGGGGCAGGCTAATCCAAGTGTAATGGTTTCTGGAACTGTTACACCATACCAGGAAGGGGGCAATTTACAGATAGGCAAGTAAACCCTGTAGGATGCTTTTGAGGGCCTAGTGATACGGCAAATAGATGAAGACCCTTTTTCTTTTCTCTTGCAATATGTCTGCAGACAATTTGCTTATTTCCCTTCAGTGGAAAGTAACCTGTCTGTAAGAAAGCTGCATTTCTGATCAGACCAGAATGGTTCTGGTGTGGTGAATTAAGTCATCCTTGCACAGGTCAGTTCCTGCACCTAAGGGACATGTGTGTTACAGCAAACCCTGTGAAGAGTGTTCATGTATAAATACTGAGATCAGTGAAGACATGTTTCCTGTGAGAAGTACAGCAGGGAAGTGTAATAAGCATGATAAGCTAGAAATATAATAATATAATAAATGATACCATTCTAATTCACTTGGCTCTTTTTCCTTTGAACTGAAGTTTAAGTTCATATATATGTATATTTATGGAGTACTCTTGGTTCTTGGACTCAGGTTCTAGCAACAGTCTGTATGTTAAACTCACTGTTTTCCTAGAAAAAGTTGGATCATGAAAAGAAAACAAACCTGGTTTTTCATTAGACCTGTCAGAGATAGTTATGAGCTAACAGCATGGATTTTTGATTTGGTGTAGCCCTTTGGAGCTAGTGGAGTTCTAGTATATGTTTTGTTTTTAGAAAGTGATGGTTTTTTGAGACTTAAATACTTTATGGTGTCTAGTGGCTATAATACAGGATATACTGTATTCCCGTTCTGAGCTATCAAGTGGCCATTGAAGAGCAGACTTAGATTCTTCTTTACTAAAGCTCATGCCTTGTGCTTTTCTTCAAAAGGAAATGTAATCACTGTAGAGAACTTGTTACTAAGAGAAAGTAATTAAATAAATGTCCCCAACATCTGGTAATAGGGAATTCTTGAACTCTGGAAAAAGGCTAGCATACTGTGATGGTTTAATTTTTTTCTGATAGGGATAGCTTCATTTTTTCATCTTGTTGTTGCAGCCTGGCAGACAAAGAGATGAGTAGTGGGAACTGTTGGCAGGAGGGGAGTATGTCACCTTCCAGTTGATAACTGGGTATGAAAATTACATACCTGAAACACTGGAATTTTAGTTACAGGATTTGTGTGAAATCAAGGCAGAAGTTTTATTGTATAGTGATTGAAAGGGTCAACTGGAAATTGTTTGCATTTGTCATTTTTGAAAGTATGTGCATCATCTCATATCTTTATATGGATAAGAATAATTCCCTGTTATGAAAATTGTTTTATTTCAAATGGAGCATGAACTATTTGGGATCTAGACTTGGGTAATATTTCCAGTGACAAGGCATAGCCTGAGAAGCTGAACTAAAAATAGTGTAACAGTTGTTAAAGAAAAGCTAGAAATTCTACTCAAGGTCATCTCATTTGCACTTGTGAAGTGTGCCACTTGAATACCAAATAGTTCTACAATGAACAGGTTTTTCTTTCTTTTTTTTTTTTTTTTTTTCTCAGCATGTTAAATAAAATCATGTAAAAACTTCTATAAACTTAGGCCTGTGGAAGGACCAAGGCAAAGCAGGGAGAATTCTCTGAATAAGAACACCTGATCTTTGATGGTCTCTCCTGATAATTAAACCATCTGATCACTGTACCCGCTACTCAATCACTCTCTGCTTCTGCCTTCGTTGTAATTGGAACGTATTAGCTTAGAATCATGGTCTCAATTTTTAATAGAATTTTTTTTTTAAAATCTGTCTGGCACATGACTGAGTTGAAGTTTATTTTTTGGCAAGAACCCTGCGAACCACATGGCTCTGCTTCCAAATCAGTATCTAGGTCCTGTCACCTACGCTTTATCATGCCTGTGATTGATCCAAATTCAAACGCAGCAAAAAATTTTTATGGGTTTAGAAGTTTTCCAAGTTTACTGTAATACTGCTAGGCATTTTAGAAAAACCACTACTGTTTATCATGTACTTTGTGAACAGTACAGAATGTTTCTGGGTTTGAACTTTAAGATGTGTGCCAAAATGTCTAAAAATAAAGAAATCCAGTAGATTGTTGCATTGCCCTCTTCTCAAGCGAGTGAGCCTTATTTAACTGTGCCATATTTTTAATGGGGCTGTGAAACACATAAAAGTTGTAACTGAATTTATTTTCTTTGCATCGACTCTTTCTTCTTGGATCAGATGTGGTCCTTCCAGTCTAAACTGTAAAGTATGCTTAGAAAAGAAGCACTGTATGTATGTATATTATAATTTTAATGTCCCTAAATTGAACTGGTTTCTGGCTAGAGAAAGGGTGGTCTAATTAGAGTGCAATCCAATTCTCAGCTAGCTGTTGAATAGGTGATGAGGCTAGAACATGTGAATTTTTAAAATTAAGAACATATTTCCTCGTTTGTTCTTGAATATCTCTCATGCCTAAGAGACACGAGCTCAGTACTCCCTCTTCTCCCCAGCCCTGAAAGGCATCCCGGTGTTTAGTGCTTTTCTAATTGTTGGAGTGTCATGGAAAGCGTGATAGAAATTTATGCTGTTTTCTCAAATGTCAGTATTGGAAGTTAATAAAACAGCTGGACGCACTGCAGAATTGTCTTGTGTTGGGAGACAGAAATAAGAAATGTCTGGAAATTAGGAAATTTAGCATGGTCTTTTACACAAACCCAACAAATACACACGCCCCTTCCCAAACCAACCAAACAATAAAAATTACAAAAAAACCCCAAGAAAGATGGCTGGGGGAGGCATCATCTTCCTCCTCCATAAAATATGAAGAAATACTTCATTGCTTTCCTTTTGAAACTTAGGAAGAATGTATGTCTCCTCAGCCTTCTCAGCGTTCCAAATGGCAGGCCACATTCCTTGCAAGCCAGGCATCATGTGCTTTCTATAATGTTGGATGTACTGGAGTAGTATGTTCAGAGAATTTGACTTACTGATAAGAAATAATTCCTTTCTATTTTTATTTCCTGTCTGCTTCTGGACATTTCCCGTAAAGCCAACTTGCATAGTATCACCCTTTCCTCTCCGAATAAATAGTGTGTTTGTGGTATGTTCTGTTTTCTTGTGTTTCTAGTATGATGACATTTGTGATATGTTCCCTTTTAACTTTGGACTGTACCTTAATTCCAGATGACGGGCATAATCAGATTAGGTACTGATAGCAATCTCTGGATGAAATTGCACTTTTCAGTAATCAATAGAACCTTTTCTTGGGGAGAAAACATTACATCCAGGTGTCAACTGCTGTAAAACGTGTCAAAACCAAAATGCATTTCATTTACAAGCTGGTGAATTTTTTTATGCTGAACTTTGTCCCGTGTGTGTTTACTTTCTTCTGCATATGTTAAAAGTCCTTTCTAATTCTCATCTCTTGTGGAAGTAATTACAACTGGAAAATGTGAACTGTATGAAGCCAGTGCAGCTCCACATTCTCTGCTCTTCAGCCTTTACAGAAAACTTTGTCTGTGGTTATGGCATTTAATTAAAATTCATGGTGGGTGGTGAGGAGAAAGCAGGGAGGAAAAGTGCAGAAAAAGTATCTTCTTGATCTCTTATTAGTAGTTAGGCCTGTCTGTCTTGATCATAACTTTTCAGAATGAACACATGTAAGCAAAATGTCAAAGTGCTGGCGGGTTTGTGTTCAGAAAGGTGGGTATCTCAGCAAGTTGCAAGGAGTATTGCTTTAACATTTTGAGTTAAAAAAGTTAACCAAAAAGATGATGCTTTGCCATAAGTAATTTTATTTTCTTCTCCAAAATATTTGTATTTTAACAGTGAACAGAGTATCTGCCAAGCACGAGCTGCTGTAATGGTCTACGATGATGCCAATAAGAAATGGGTACCAGCTGGTGGATCCACTGGATTCAGCAGAGTTCATATATATCATCACACAGGCAACAACACATTCAGAGTAGTGGGCAGGAAGATTCAGGATCATCAGGTAAGGAAATCTCTGAAATGGAATGTTAAGAAATAAGTCTTCAGCAAAATTATGGACCAGTAAATAATAAATTCATTTTTATTTTTTTAAAGTGGAGTAGCAAAACTGTATTACTGCTTTTCCCCCAGTGAACTAAGTACTTTTCATAGTTCCAAGGCAACAGTCCCTTTACCATTCCTTCCTACAGGCATCTCTCTGCAAAGGCTAGTGGTATCCACGGAAATCATCTGGTTCTTTTTAAGGCAAAACAGCAACCTAAGAGCCTTTTTTCCCTACTCTGCACTGTCAGCTGCAGTCTGGGTAGATACCAGCAGTTCTCTTGGAGCTCTTCCTGTCTTATGGAAACTTGGGTGCATGATATCTCATTTCCACAGATGATTTTGTTCAAAAAACCTTCTGATATTTGGTAATGCTGATCATCTACTGCTTTGAGAGATGGAGAAAGGAGTAATCAGGATTATATCTCAATTTCCTCAATGAAGTTACTGGGTCGTGATTAAATGGCAAACTTAGCACTCTTGAAATATGCTCTGCCATGTGATACTTGGGGTGGGGTTAAAAACCTAATCTTTTGTTTGAGGAAAGCTTCTTATATTTGTTTCCCTTTCTCCCAGCATTTCACAGAATTCCTTTGGTTTGTTCTTGGTCATTTATCACACATCTGAAGCATAGTCTGATAATCTCCCATGTGATTTGTCATTAAACACTTACTCCAAGTAATAAATGGTCTTTGCATTCATCTGAGGAAAAAATGTGGGATTTTTTTTCTCCCATTATTCAGCAAGAAAGGAGAGAGAAGTATAGTTATCCAAGTGCAATGGGATCCTCTTAGTGGATGGCTTGTAGTAAATGGTTGTACTACCAGCTCAAATTTATCATCTCGTGTGTGAGCCATAAGGATCTTGCAAAATGATACCTTGTGATGCATCGTTGGAGTTCACATATAGTGCTGCTGAGAGCCCTGTAAACCATGGGGTGCAGCAGCCTTGGAGGGAAGGTGATAACTTGGTTAAAAAAAAAAAATTGTAACAAATACTGTGTGAAATTCATGGAAGACTGGAGTTTTTGAATTCCAAATTGCATATTCACATCAAGTAGTCTGCTGCTGAAAGTGGGGACTGTTGATGTTACTACATTGCTGTTACGAAACATTGCTGCATCTTTTGAAGTGAGAACACTTAAGTTACAGAAGTTGATACAAAATATCTCATTAGTCCCCCTTGTGTATTCCCATCACTAATTACATGCAGCCTTGGAATTAAAATTGAAAGGGTTTTGTGCTTCACTACATTGTGGTCTTACAGATTATGGGTCTTGAATTAACCCGTGTGGTTAAGGAATAAAATCTACACGAAGATGGAACAGCAATTTTGAACGTAATTAATTTTTTTTTTCCCCCCAATGATTGTAGGTGGTGATAAATTGTGCCATTCCAAAAGGGCTGAAGTACAATCAGGCTACACAGACCTTCCACCAGTGGCGTGATGCTAGGCAGGTGTATGGTCTGAATTTTGGCAGCAAAGAAGATGCCAATGTCTTCGCAAGTGCCATGATGCATGCCTTAGAAGTATTAAATTCACAGGAAGCTGGTAAGAGTCTCTTAAGTGTTTTTTTTCCTAAGATTGTTCAAATACAGAAATGGAAAAAATTCCAATGATTATGCATAAAAGTCAATGTATCTTGTTTCTAATCATGATTCAGCCTCTAGGCATTTTAATTATTTGGGTGTTTTGTCTAACTAATTATTGCTTCTTAACAGTAATTCTCAATTGCGCTGCCATCCCTGTAAATGCAAGTCCTAGCAAGTAAATCAATTTTCATGTTATCTAGTACGTATGGAAACTGCTGGCTTTGCCTTTTGGTTTCTTTAAGGAAGCAAAACCAAAGACCTGACCAATGTACCTTGTAATTAGGATACTTCATTCTTATGGTGTGTTGGTATTTTTGCCTCTCATTGATTATGGGTTTATTATGAACGTGAGGTCTTTTCCCTCCAGACTCTGGAATTCAGTTCATCCTCTTTTGGCTGTTTGTAGCATACAGAGTTTTTTAGCTTGGAGACCTTGAATCCAGGGGTAACATTTAGACAACAGGTCTGTCATTTCATTTGTTTGAAGACCAGGGTGACACAGATTGTAAAACATGAGTGGAAAAATTAGTGCCTCTCAGTCTTCAAGTGGTATCTTTAACATATTCTAGGTAGGCTCTATAGCAAATTGATCAGTGTAACACTGTGATACACACAGAGGCAGTTGGTTTTTTTTTTTTTTTTTAAAGACTAGGAGGCTTTTTTGTTCTTGTAACCAAATAGAATTCTTTTGTCCTCATTAAACTTTAAAGATTGCCCATGTAACAAGAGATAGTACTTCTGTGCCAGCTTTCTTTCTCTTGTGTAGGAGAGGCTGTAGATAACCTTACTAGGGCTGTCTCAACTACAGCAAAAAAGGTGACTTTATCAAGTTGCTCTTTATTCTGGTAGTTGTTTCAAGACTTGCCTTTTGAAACTAAGCTATCTAGACCATGGATGATACATTCTGCAGTGCTTACACTGTTATGCAACATACAGGCCAAAATAGAAATGGTAACTAGAGTTACAAGGTTTCTTTTTGCCTGCTGAAATAATCCAGTTGTGATTCCCATTCTCCTGTCTCTCAGCTGGGTGTTTTCCTCTTCTAAATCCCTCAGTTCTTTCCCCGAGGATTACTTGGTTGTAAACATTTCATGCATTCTGGCTGTTTGTTGCCTGTCTCCTGGCCAACATTTGGGAACACGTGAAGTGTTGCTTTCTACTCCTTTGGTGTAAAGTCTGAGAAGGCTTGATTGATGGTAACTACCACAAAGTTGAGGGGTTTATGTTGTTTCCCATTACCTGTACTTGTAAAGTTTCAACCATGTGTATATGTATATATGCACATACATATCTTCCTAATTTAGTTTAACTCCTCATAACACTAAAACTGAGCTACTGGAGAGGCTGAAATGATACAGACAGGCATGACAGTGCTCATTTTTTAATTGGTCAGTGTGTCTTTTTTCATTTCACAAATTATTGTAATTTGTCAAATCCTAGTTCTCTTGCTGCCTTATGCAGACTATATGTGAGCTAACAGCTATGTTGATATATTTTTCAGCAGTAGAAATTCTAGTGACCTGAGATGCCATTTCAGTTTGTCAATACTTGGATAAAACTAAAATAGCTTTTAGAGGTTTTTTTAAAATGTAACTTCAGTAGTAGAAAATGCCATTCAAACAGCCTAAAATCAATGTTGGTCCTCAGGAGTAAACAACTTAATGCAAATTACTCTTTCCTGTTGCATCACTTCAGCAATTTCTTAAATGGTGAGGGGAGCAGTAGGGGAGCTGAGTTTTACAGTGAGTGTAAAAATCACTGTATGTAGAATTCAGCCCTCTGCTTGTCCTAAATTGTGAATTCTTCCAACTCATTCTGCCAGTAGTCTCTTCACTGATCTCTGAAGTGGCCACTCAGTTGGAGTTTGTCCGCTTGATTGCATTTAAGACCAGTTAATCTCTGCTGATTGGTTGTTTTGTTTCCAGGTGAATTTTGAAAGGAGGGTTGAGTATGACTGTAGTATCACAGCCCAGTTGTTGGCTACTGGCTACAAATCTGCTGGTTTGTTCTTGATAGTTTTGAGGTGTAGCTCTGACCAGGACATGAATGAAGTTGTGTAATTATGCTTGAAACTGACTGGTTGTAACCTTCTAAGTTTTCTGAATTGTGAGATAGTTGCTTTGTTTCTCCTTGTGAATTGACTTGGTAGCAGCAGCAGGCACAAGTCAAAATGCATTAATTAGCTGCATCACGTGCTAATGGTGGGCACAGGGAGACAACTGTTCTCCCCTAGTCCCTGTCAGCCAAAAAGGACTGTAGTTGCTTAAGGTGAGCTCTCTCTTACCTATGTCACTGACACAGGTGCTCTGGCTTCTGTCAAGATGAAATAAAACCAAAGCTTAACATTAGCAGCATCATTTTGAGCAGAGGTCTGAAGATGAGTAGTTTAGCACTGCTGTTTTTAAAAAGAATTCCTAACTATGCATAGAGCATTGCTCTTTAAGCCTCATAACATTTCTAGACAATGTTTAAAGATAATGTTCATAATGTATCTGTCACAGAATACTGTCAACAAGTGTTCCTAAGTTTTATCACCTGAGAGGTTTGTCTTGGGAGCGTATGATCTACCTATTACTTTATTTTTCTGACCTCTATCAGTGTAAGAATTAAAAAAGATCAAGTCTCTTTCTGAACATGCCTGCTTCAGTAATGGAAATAGGATACTGAGACTTTGCAGTTTAGGATCAACTGTATTGGACTCCTTGCTCAAAGTTTAATGTATTTCTTTTCTCTATAGTTGATATAATCTAAAAGTTCAGTTAGAAGTGAATCCTTGCTGTTAATTTTTTTCCCCCTAGCATCTCTGAAATAGCTGAATATTTACTTAGATCATTAGCTCTGAGGCTCTAATATTAGCTCTTCATTTTAGGAAACGGATTGCAACTTTCCTTCTTTTATAAACAAATTGGCCTTTTTTTTTTTTTTTTTTTTTAAGATATTGAGAGGGAATGTGTTGCACAAGGAATTTGTGCTAATACGTGACAATCACTGCATGATATATTGATGGTTTTGTTTCTTTCAATGTGTCTGCTAGGCCTTTAAAGACTTCTTACACATGCAGTTGGTATTCTGATGATACTGCTTCAAAATCTGTACTTGAAGAATTCAAAAAATCTGTGCTTGAAGACAACTTTTCTCTAATATTTTAGATAAATTGCTGTGTTTCCTAGTGTATGTAAAATGGCATATAGAATAAATCCTATGTGGGTAACTTTCTTTTTATTCTAGAATTGCTTATGGCTGAAGTTTGACTCTTGCAGTATCCTTATTTTCTGCTGTGTTTTCTCATTTTGGCAATTTCTTTTATTAGCTCGGTTATTCTATGTTGTATTTTATTCATAAAAGGAAAGCAGTTTTAATGTTAGCTGAGCATACTGTTCAGAAGTTCATAAAGCTGTAGATGAATTTTAAATTTTATGCAGGGGTTCACAGAAATCTAAATGACTTCTGAAGAATATTAAAGATTGTGCTGTGTGCATCCTTTTGGTTTGCAAGTCAGCTGTTGGGTATGGCTCTCTGGCTCTTTTTAAAATAAAATTAAATCATGGTCTCCTTCTCTTGCATATATTTGAAAAATGTCAGTGATCTTTGCTTGCAGTTGGCATCCTCAGCTGTTCTGGCTGCTGGCGAAATCGGAGGTTGTTTAATTTAGGATCTCCCTCTAGTGGATCTGCGCAAGCGGAGGTGAAGGCACTGGGTGCCTGCGCTGCTGAGCTTCAGGGATGGGCTTTTTGCTGTTCTAGTGAGTTCAGAATGCAGAGGGAAAGTCTCTGAAGTTTGAGTAAAAGCTTTACTGCATCTGGCAGTTTTCTCCTGAAACATTTTCCTTCTAAAAAAAACCACAGTACAGCTTTGTCTCAAAGGACTCTGAAGCGGTGGCTGCCTTATCAGGGAAACTTTGAAAGACTCTGCAGGTTTAAGCTTCTTTCCTCCCCCTGATTTACAGGGCTGATCATATGAACAATCCTGACTTACGTGCTTGAACTGGGCTTATTTTACTAAATGTCAGAACGCAAGTGTTTTAACTCTGCTTTGGTTTGAATCATTGCATTAGCTAGTAACTGTTCAACCAGACGCTATTTTCCTGCTGGCTAGTCGAGCAGATTGTAGGCCACCTGCAAATTCAAAAGGGAAAGACGGCAACACAGAACTGCATTTTCTCCTAGAATTTTAAGGTAGACTGCTAATACTCCAGGTTCCTCCCTCATACTGTTCAAGAGTTGCGTTAAAACTGTCCTAAAGATTTCGTTCTGTCGCTCATTTGGGAAAATTTTGGAAGACTTACTTGTTTCATTTAATAATTGTTTGGAGTTACATCTCCATCAAATGACAAGTGTGTGTCATCAGTTTAAGAGGTCATTTGAAGAGGAGTTTTGGCTTTAAGGCTGTGTGCAATGTGTTCAGATATTCAGTAACTGGTCTTGTCTAAAGCTGATGACTCTGTGAAGGTTTTGCATTACACTACAAAGAAAATATTTATATCTGCTGCATTAACTAGAGCTCAGTGTTGCAACCCAGGTGGCTCTGGAATGAGAAGAGTGTCAATGAAGGGAAATTAGATGGCTGGGAAAATTCTCTGATGTGTGAGACAATGGATTATTTATTTAAAGGAATAAGGGCAAGCAAGGGAAGTGTACGCTGGGAGATGGGAGGAACAAAGGAGCACCATGCTCAGTTTTGCTGCAAAAGTACCTTCTAGTTCAGCCGGAGTTGGTGTTGCTTTGTGTGGCATCTGTCTTCAATCTTAGGAAAGCCTTGCTAAGAGAATAAGAAGTGAAGTATGAGATTTATATGTGTGTAATTTGCATTTGAGGAGGTGCTTTGAATTGTTTGTTGCAGAAAGTGAAAGCAGCAAAAGAAGAACTGAAGGATGTCCTACAACCGTAAATAAGCCTGTTATAATTCTTTCTAACAGAATTACATACACCTAGGATTCGTAATGCTTTTTGTACTAATCTTTGGTAATTATGTAGTACTAATATTTAGCAGTTATATATTGACTCTTGAAAAGGTTTTGGGGTGTTCTGGATGTAAAGGCAAAGATAAGAATGGGTTCAGTGAAGCTGTTTGAGTACTACCTTAGAGCACAGTTTAATTCATAGGAAAACGGAGGGGAGAAAAAAGAAATGGTTTTCGTGTTTTCAGGGTCTCATTATTTTGTTCCTCTAGTCTTGGGGGGAAGAGCTCCTGTTTTTCAAGTTCTTAGAATTTCTGTTGAATTAGTAACTCTAGAAGTTAGGTTTTCCAGTTATTAAATAAACAAACTCTTATGGGGGAAAGATGCATGCTTTTTCCACGGCTGTGTACTGCTGTGCAGTCCTTTTTCTTACAGCAGAGATAGTTAATTAAATCCTTGCTGATAGGGGAATGCACTCATATCATGGATTGAATAATTTAATATCTTTGGGAAACACAAACTGAACCAAAATTCGGGGTTGCCTAATTGGAATACATGGAGAGACTACGGGAGACTGAAATGAGAAAAGTCTACATGGAGCTCACGGGGGGAATCTCGGGTGCTTGTTTTCACACTGTTTTGGTTCATGTCATGCTAAAACTTGTTTTGAGAGAAGAGAAATTCTACAGCAGTGAAGTAATTGTGCTATACCTGAAGTCTTAGCAAGCCCCTGGAGCAGACTGTCAGCACTTCCTGTAAGAACAGAAGTAACAGGATGATATTATCTGTGTAGTCGGAAGTTGGATAATATCTCCATTTTTATTAGCAAGATTTTTCCTTTCCCTTTAAATGTGGGCTTGATTAAAGAAAAAATGTTGGTAGTTTCTAGGTTTTTACAATAGCTAATCCTGATTTCTATGCCAAAATATTGACCAAGAAGAAGTTTTAACCATTTATTGGACAAAGTACTTACTTTTCATTTTAAGTGCACTTAAGATTATTGAAAGCATCATCAGTGTTAGTTCTGGTATTTGGAAGCGAAGGAAGAGTTGCTAAGTTATATAGACTTTTAAGAGTTGCCTGTATGGTGTTTCTGATTTCCTTGGTTCTTCAGAATTAGTGATGCATCACATGAATCTCTCAAGTTTAGGTGAACAACACCATAAATTTAATTAAAATTTGGTAGTTGGTCTAAAGTACATGGCAAATATAAATAAAAGTACATTAATTTGTGAATAAAGTTTTGTTTAATAAACATTGGGGAATGTCAATATATTTTACTCTTGAGGGTTCATATTGTTATCTTAAAAATATTACCAGTAGAAGTTGTGGGTAGATTAAATCTGCCTTTTGGGAACAAGGTGTTTTCATAAAAGTCATGAACAGAATTGTGGAAATATGGCTTTGTTAGGCTCATTTCTGTGGTATTATACCCCAATAACAACACTCATCACCTATAACACCACCATTTAAAAAAATTTTGCCAGAGCTGGGGGAGTAAAAGTAGATGTTGGTATATTTAACTTCAGTACTTTCTATTTTAAGTTAGTGATATTGTAGTTTCTTTAAACAACTGCAGCTCTCTATTGCTGGAGCTTTGTCTCCCCCTGCCTGAAGGGATGGCAGAGGGCAACTGGAAGCCTGCTGAAGGTCACCCAGCACGCCGGTGCTGAGCCAAGCCTGGCACCCGGGTTATCGGCGCCTGGTTTCCAAGGCACTGCTGGCACTGATAGGAGGCTCTGCTGACACTGATAGGAGGCTTACTCTGCTTAAATTCAAATGTATTTTAATGAATGTTTTTGCTATTCTTGGTCCTTTTTATTGCCCTGATCAGGTAGAAGTGCTTCTGGAGTGACATGGAAAGTGTTTACTTTCAAGTAGAGAGAGATGACTAACTCAACTGAAGGTACTTACAAAATGGTAACAGTGTAAGAGGAAGTACGTATTTGAAGAAAAGACAAGTCTTAGCTGGAAGTAAGAGTTTCAGCTCTAGTATGTCACCCAAATGCAAGTACTAGAGAAGGGTTTTGTCACTTGTTAATGCCCTAGTTTCTTGGCCATCGTAGTCTTGCATAGAAATCCATAACACAAGTCAACATTTCGAGCAGTGGTGTGACTTTGCCTCTGCTGAAGGCTGGTTAGCAAGTCTCCCCAGACTCTGTTCCATCATATCCTAGAGCAGGAGACGCTCTGAATGGGAGGAGAAGGAGCCTGGGACAAGTGAAAGATGGTACTTCACCATAATTTTTGTTCCTACTACTCCCCATGTAAATCTCCAAAAAGCCTGGTTTCCATTCATTCAGAAAATATTAAAGCATTTAGTAAAACACTTTTTTCTTTTATAAGTTCTTGTGTTCTGTAACAGAAATACATCTTTGTGGCTGTGGCATTGAACTCTTGCCTGTGGTCTTAGCTTTGTAGGTGTGCTCAAACTGTCCTTAATGAAAATTGTTTCTAAAGATTATAATTAGTCAGTGCAGTTATGTTTGTATCACATATACGCGTAAATAAGCTTTGAAAAGTCAAGTCATGCTTTGATTTGGATATCAGAGTGTATAATTGGAATGTTGCTTAGTTTTAGCACTAGCATGCTGAGAAAGGAAAGAGTGGAAATTCTTAGTTACTGAATTGTTTATATAAACTTCCTCTGGGAAGAAAGTAGAGATCTTCACCTCAAACTAAAATTCTTGTGTGTGGTATTTGACCAACTTTACTGCATCTATTAAAAAATTAGAGTTTTTTCTTTTAATGCTGTACTCTGAACAGTACAGTAATTGCAGGAGTGAGGTGGTCTTGTGTGTGTTTGCTTTCTTGAGCCCCCTATGGCCTGCGGGGTTCTGAGTAAGATTTCATGTGATCTGACTGCCGGTGGTCCCCACAAAAACCATTTCACCCATCCTTGTGTTACCTAAGCCTGTCCAGCCAAATGAAAATACACATTGTAGCTCGGTGTATAACTTGTAGTATAGGTATTATGCTAGTCTTGAACAGCAGATACTTGGGGGTTTTTAGGGCTATAGGAATGTGATGTCTTCAATGTCAGACAGATTCTGTGTCAACACTGATAACATAATGCAGGTGACATTAGAAGAAGTCGGGTAGAGTGTGCTGTGAAACTCCAAAACCGACAATGTAATTGAAAGACAAGGAGTGGAGGAACCCAAAGGCATTGAGGGAGGAAAAACCACGTGTTTCCTTCTACAGCTTGCTAATTATGCCTTCATAGGATTGTGCAACTGAAATTGATTCGCCTTTTGAATGGAGGTAGAGGTAAGAAGTCAGAGCTGAAGATGAAGTGAAGGAGTTTGATAAACTACAGCTCTGGCAGTGGTTTAAAAGGACACTGTTGGGGATGCCTAATTTGGCTCAAGCAGCCCCCAGCAGTCTGTTGTTCTCTGAGCTATGCCAGCATAATTGTCTGTGTGACTACACAAAGAACCAGAACTGGCTCTGATCTAGCTGGTAAAAATGCTTCATGCAGGCTTTTTTCTCTGGTTTTTTTTTTTTTTTTTTTTTTTTTTTTTTTTTTTTTTTTTTTGGTTTTTTTTTTTTTTTTTAAAGATTTTTAGATTTCCAGTCCATCTCTCACCATGCAGATGCCTGAACTGTTATAGAGGAAGGGTGATTCAAAGGTGAGAATAAGCTGAAAAACAGAAAGCACTGAAACTGGAATGGCTGCTGAACAAATTAGTATGAAATTATATCCTCTGTCTGTCAGAGTGTGCTGCGGAGTGCACCATCTGTGCTTTCTTCAGAAAAAGAAAGATGTTAGGTTTTCCTTAAAATTCAGAATGAATAGACCATTCAGCCTCATCTCTTACTTGGCTTGTACTGGTTTCTGAAGATAAAGTGATCCTCTAGAAGGATCAGACTTTTTTTTCCAGACAGTATCTGTGAGTATTTCTCTTGGGGCTTGATGCTTCTAAAGTATCTTGAAGTGTTAAAAAGCCTGTGAGAGAGCTTTTTATTAGCTAGCTCCTGCTTATTTAATATACCACCCACCCCGCTATCCAGACAGTTGTATTTTTGCAAAGAAGTGATGGTCTTGGCTTGCTGTAATAAATTTTCTGGGATAAAATGTACTTTTCCACATGTTATGTACCTGTAACTTGCCAATGTCCATTAACATGGTGATTGTTAAGAATCTGCACTTGCAGACAGAAATTTGATGAGAGAACTGGCCAAATGACTTGGTAGCTAAACTTTTCTTTCTTGAAAGCCTTTGCTACAAGGTTGCATTTCCCTATGGCAGAAATGTATAAGAAATGCTAAAAGCACCAAGCCAATTGTCAGCAGGTGATTGTGTTCTGCTCTCCTGCATGTACAGCTGTGGAGGAAGCACTTCACTGGAGTAGGCTGGCCAAGTTAACTCCAACTTGGCTTGCTGATGGTTGCCTTATGCAGAATTGACAGCGTGATTTTCTGATAGACAGTGCTCTGGAGCAAAGTTTGAGGCTACAGGATCAGGTTTTCTCATAGCTAGGTTGGTTGGAATAGCTGGTACAAATGCAGTTCGATGGTTGGTTTCTGGAGGTGTTGGCTAAAAAGAGAGTGGGGGTACAGTCAGAAGGGTTGTAGAGTGATGGTCCATGCTTAGCTACTGCAACATGATAATACCCTGTTCAAAAAAACCCTTAAAGATAAAATGGTTGGAAGCTTGAACTTCTCATTTCTACTGTACTTTCACTACAAAACAGTTCTGCTTGGTAAATGGCCACAGCATGACTATTTCTTTTTGCTTTAGTTCTGTGTTATTAATTTTTAGGTCAACATGTTTTCACACTAAGTAACAGGAACGGATACTGAAAGCGTTACTTGCACTTTACACCTCAGACCGTGAACCTTGACTTACTCCAGGCATTCTGTCAGATGTGGCAAACAGCTGCTGCTGCATTGTGTCTGTTTGTGTGAGTCCATGAAAGGCTGTGGCACGGTGCAGGCAGCAAATAGCCCGGCTGCCTGGGAGCTGCAGTCAGGGGCTTAGGGGCATTAAAGCCTTCCACCTGTCACAGGGGGGAGATGAAAGGAGGATGTCTGTGTCACAGAAGTTTTAAAGCTGAAAAGTTTTCCAGATGAACAACGTGACAGACGTTTCTACTTGCTGATAACTTAGTTATGGATTATCATTGCAGTTTAATCTTCTGCGTTAAAAAGGCTATAGATTTATATCCGTGGGTATCTCTTGGAGATACTTAAAGCAAAAATAGTACAACGGGGGGCAACATCATGTCATTGTTGAAAAGAATAAATAAAGAAGATACCACCTCTGTAGTGCACTTTTGGCTTTTATCTTCCAGAAGCAGGTTCCTATATCCCTTTTTAACTGTAGAGTACACAGGTAGTGTACACTTCTATAATTTTCAGGATGGTCTTTATGACCACAGTGGACACAATACTACTCTGTTCTGAGTAAATGAAGCTTTTTGTATAGTCTTTAAACAGGGAACTTGTTTGGCTGTCCTAGATGTGTCAGTGTATCACACATGGTCTTTTAATGGGTTTGGATGACTTTCACAAATTCAGATGGGAAACAAAAATCTACATTTTGATATTTGATATACGGGAGATCCCATTGCAACTCTATCACTAACTACTTTGGTGGAATCTCAGCAAGAAGTTAACTGTTTTGCTTTGGGACATTTTCAGAATTTAACACATTTCAGTCTTTTTTAATTCTGCTTGCTTATAAATTCCATTATCTTAAGTGTAGCTATAGTACAAACAGCTTACTAGTTTAGTGCCCATTTTTACAGAAATAATGCATTCATAATCTCCTGTATTCCATTCCACACTTCTTCATTCTTCACTTCTGTTAATTCTTTTAAAATAATTCTGTGCTGTAAATACATTTCTGAAGAAGATGGAAAAGCCTTTACATTTCTAAATATATATATCTGTACTTCATTTCTAAATGTACATATGCAATTAGTTGAAAGTTGTCTGATTCAGATTTGCCCATCAGTAAAAACTGAAGATGAATTTGCGTGTCCTTCTCTTTTGCATCTCTCGTGCTTAGCAGAATTCACAGTTTGTCCTTTGGTTATATGCCTCTGTTCCTTTGGAGCCAATACTTACCTATCCAAAAAAAAAAGGTGTTTGATCCAAGTTGATGAGCTAAAATCTGTGTAAATTTTGGTGTGACCTGTAGAAACATACTTTATCTTCCTTCTCTCGCTGTGGTGATAAGGTTCTGATGTTTCTTTCTCCTGTTCTTCTTTTGTTTCCTTTTGTTCTTTCCCCCTTTTCCAGTGTTCTATTTAGGTGAGTGTTAATTTTTTGAGCCTTTCCTGTTCCTCCAAGAGTACTTGTTCATTGTTTTAAGAAAATCTCAGACTTGGAGTGCTTTTTCAAAGCTTCTGTCAAATTTCATCATATAAAAAAATCTGTTTTGCATCTCTGTGAAACCTTTCCATCCATGTGAAACAAATTCATTTTGTAAATGCATAAGGTAACATTTTTTTGCAGTTTTTATTTGCTGTATTATGTTTTTGAGCTTGTTTGGCTTAAAAAGCAAAAGTGAACAGTTCCTATAAAGTCATGTGGTGGCTGGCCTTTTTCCTTGATTATTTGATATTTTTGCATGGTAAAAATTCAAACCATTGATTTATGATCTGTCTTTACTTTTAGGTCCTACATTGCCTCGACAGAATTCACAGCTTCCTTCTCAAGTGCAAAATGGTCCATCACAAGAAGAATTGGAAATCCAGAGAAGGTATTAAAAGTGAACAGCTGATAAATTCAAGAAAGTGGTAACTCCTAATGATGAGAAATTAAATGTCAAGGACTTGGAATTACTCTCTTGCATTAGGGCGATATTTGTATGCGTGTGGTTTCCCTTAGTGCCTCTTGGCTGTGTGAGAACTTTGATTGTAGCTGATCCCTTGTTCATGTTCTCCACCCATTCAAGCAATGCAACTGCTATTGGCCTGTCAGGAAGGAGCTGAAGATCAGAGGGAGAGCCTTGGGAGGTTTCACTGCTGTCATTTTCAACCAGACTAATTAATTTTACACGGACTGTTGTGTCTTCTCTTTTTGACACATGCTTATAAAGAAGAAAGCAGCAAGCAGAGAAGGAAGTTTTAACCTTTAGAAGTAGAGAATTGAATCATCACAAATGACAGTTTTTCCTTCCTGAATGTGTTGCACTAGATCAGAATATTCTATTGGAAATCTTGTTTGACTTATATGTATTAGTTCTTTTGCAAAGAAACCTTCATTTTCTACTTCTCGTGTATAAATTTATGGAGCATTTAGACATTTAGCTTTCAGCTGTAGCAGTACTGGTTGTGTCTGTGCTCCCCTCAGCCAGTGGTCTGTGTTTGTTCCCCTGAGCAGCTGGCACTCCTCCAAGCTAAGCTGTTCCCTGCAATGTGAAGCCACTGTACCCTGTCCTGTGCCCTGTGGGGTATTTCTTTCAGACCTGGAGCATTTTTAACATACAGGGGGTTTTCTGTTCCTTTTAGTAATTGCTGTGTATTCATGATGTGCCCAAGTTCTAGGAAACTTGGTAGTTGCCATATTCCCACTTTTGTTTTCTGGCAGTATGGGTTAGTGCTGTAGACTTAGTGTCTGGGCTATGGGTATATGAAATGAGAAAGTCTTGTAGGGCAGTGCTGTTAGGCTGGGTTAAATGGAAAGAGCAAGACCTTGGGCTGTCTCAAGCATACTGTGTGTGGTGCAATCCTGGATTATTTTACCATCATAATACTCCCAGGAGATTAGCTGTTCCCTTCTGGAAGGGATGCTGGGAGCCATTTAGGTCACATGCAGTACAGATGCAGGGAACAGGATCCTTGAGTAAATGGGAGGTGGTCCAGACTGATGGTGTAAATGCACCTAAAAGCTTTCTGTTGTAACTGGAAAAATACTTAAGCATATTTGGGTCTAACTGGCACTGAAGTTTTTTCTATTTTGATATTTGGCACTTTGCTTATGAGAAAGTGAGCAGAACCAAATTGCTAATTTGAGAATAATTCATGTTGCAGGTTTGATAGACTAGCTGTACGTGTTGAACAAAGTTTTGACATCAAAATCGGTCATACTTGTCTTTTTTCTTCAGTATGTTCTTAATCTGAGCACAGATCACTTTATCTGAAACTTACCTTGCTTAAAAACAAATAGCAGGAAGCTCATTACAAATTTGTCTGTTTGATGTGTTTATGTGCAAGTTTGCTGTCACGGTAAAGGTCTTTCATGTCACTTCTTTTGACAGACTTTTAAAAAGCTTTTCTTTTTTTTTTCTTTTGATATTTTTTTCTGTTCTACATTAGTGGCTTTTAGTATTTTTATTTCCTGTCTGTTCCTTTAGAAGGCTGTATTAACTGAAATTTCTAATGCTGAAATATTTTCAGAGAAACATTATAGATAGGCATGTCATTAGAAAAAGTGCTGCCCTTTGTTAAGAGCTCTGCAAGTCTCTTGAAATTTTTGGTATGTAAAGGATGTATTATCAGATGACATTCTTATGGCTTCACTTTCTCATTTGATCAGTGTGCTCTACTTGTTTTTGTCTAATCTAATGTCCTCTTTGAAGTCTGGTCCTGGTTTTGATTTGTTTTTCCCCTAAAAGAGTTTGGAGCATTGGAGTGTTTACTCATGCTGCCAGCCAGATTGTCTGTGGAAAGACTCTTGGTGTTGTGTGATCAAGCTTAAGAAGAACATGTAATTTTTGTTAAAACATTTCACAAATGCTGCTTCAGTCTTGTTACTGCTGTAACTGCATGATTATAATGAAGGTCAATTAATTCTTAACTTCTGTAGTAACTGTCTTTCAGCTTTCACACTGTAAGAACAATAGGCATGCTCCTATAATGTAGATAGTAGTAAATAGTTGGGAAGAAAAGGCTTAGGTATGTATTACTTTTCACATAGCTACGAGTGACATTTCCAATCTCAGTAAAGGCAGTGTGGGCAGAATTGAATCCTGTGGGGAGCAGTAAGGCTACAGGGAATGCGAGAAATGGGAATAAATGTTACTGTGTGGGAAGGAACATGGGGTTTGTGATAGATCAAGAGAAAGGCAGGCTTTGCTAAGCCTGTGGCTTGTGAAATATGTCTCTTGGGTGGGGGTTTTCTTTAAAATGTGGCATGATAACAGTTGTCTCTAAGTGCTGGTCTCATATCCCTCCCCTGAGGTCTGGATTTAGTTGAGTTCAGCTGACTCCAATGTGAAGTGCAGAAAAATTATTTTTTGAAATTATTCTAAGCTGGAGAAAAAAAAGCCCTGATTGCATGAAAATTAAAGTTGGAAAAGGGGCCCTGTGGAGGTCTAGTCCAACCCTCTGCTCAAAGCAGGACTAATTTCAAAGTTAAATTGTGTGGCCTGTAGCTTCAGGGTTTTCCTAGGCAGAAGTAGAAACATTTATTCAGAAATATTTTGCCAAAGGACTGGCCAGTGCAAAGTGGTGTAATAAAGAGAGCTCTTCATCAGATCTGATGTTTTCCTTCACTTGTATAACCAGTGTTCAAGAATCTTGTGGAAATGGGGAACTGAAGAACTAAATTAGATCATTCCCAGCAGAAGTGTATTATTTTGGTTCAAAGGTTGTTCTCTGTTTTAGAAAGGATTTAGATGCCTTACATTTTGAGTCAAGAGCGCTAAAGTAGTAATATTACTTTGCTTATTTTGCTGCAGAGCTTCTTACTTGGATGTTTTTATTGTTTACTGTGCAGTGAGACAATTCCTTAAGTTGCAAGGACCACATGAACGATCTAAAACGCTGAGGTTTTTATGAGGCCAAAATTACACATAAGGTGTAATGAAATAATTTTGTCTGGTGAATTGATAACTTTGTTACTCTCTTCTAAGAAACCTTAAGGCATGACTTACGCTTTCCCTCTCAGGGAGTACTTGAAGTTAACAGTGTTTTTTCTTAACTTGCACTCACTTAACTCCAGTAATAACAAGCTTTAAAACTCTCCGGGTTCCATTTTTCATCCTCAAAACCTAAGGGATACTTTGTTGTATGGGTTGTTTTTCATTTTGTCAGCATTGAAGTCAGGCAGTGTTTATAAATTCCACTGATTGATAATGAGCCAAGTTCGGTTGACATATGTATTTGTTAATAACTTCAGAGTTACTTAATGTCAAATACCATTTTAAAATATAAGATTAGTTCATGGCATGCTTGTGTGTGCTACTCGTGCATGTAAATTTACCTTCTCTTCAGACATGATAAATATATTGTCAGGGATATGAGTCACTGAGTTGGTATCTAATACGACACTTGGGAATTTAATGAGTTAAATGTTTATAAATAACTTCAAAATCATCACTGCTTCCTACATAAAGAGACTGAGAACACCAGAAACAGAGCAACTGTACAGATAGCAAGCAATAATGAAGGTTTACAAGCCTCCTGCTGTCCTTCAGGGACGCAGTGGACCAAAACTGGACCGAATTCTTTCGTAAGTACTCAAAAATGTCAGAAGCTTGCAAAACACAACAGCAGAATATTAGGGGCGGTTGTAATTGTTAAATACCTCAGGCTTGCTTACACTTTTAGTTTGTTTCGTGGATTGGGCTGACCCTGTTAAAGAAAAGTTGGTGTGTGACTGTGCTAGAAAATAGTGTTGATATGGTGTGGTGTTTTCATAACATCTTGTGAAAGGCTTCTTGGTTTTAGATAGTGCAAGTTGAGAGGCTGGCAAGGGTGTTGGTTTCTTATTCACCGATAGACTCAAAGAAAAGATACTGATTTTACAGATTAAAAGCATTTTTTTCTGAGTCTTTGCTAATGTTAATTTTTTTAACTACAGTAAAAGAGTTTATTTTCCCCCTCAAATTTAGTAATTATCACATATATGATTTCTGAGCTGTTTTGAAAATTTAGAAATACTGAAAGAAAAGAACGTGCACCCCACAATACAGTAATTTGAAGGAATGAAAGCTTTCCCATCACTTTCTGTCCCTGGTAAACCTGGTTTCTACTGACTTCCCACAGCCTGTAGCCTTTTCCTACTTAGAGGCCAGATGTAGTGTTTCCAGTTTTCCTTTGCTTTTGATATTGTACCATTTATCCAACAGTTTATTTCAGGAAGTGGGATTTCTTAAAAAGATTGATTAGATTATAACACATATGAATATGATACAGTAGTTGTAGTTTTGGTTTAGGGTTTTCAGAGTGGTCAGTAGAATACAGTGGTGTGATTGGATTGTGTACTGTGTGTGTTACAAAGTCTGCATGAAGTTTGCATCCCAGAGACACAGTTCAGATGGAATCAAAGGGGTTTTTTAATGCCTAAGCTGAGGGTTTCCAGTAGATCAAAGTTACATCAGTGTAAACTTTTCAAATGGAGCTTGCTGAGGTGGTTTAATGGGACAGTCTGCAGCCATTACATTGCATATGAGGACAGGAGACAAAAGGGGACTGAAGCAAGACCCATCAGTTGGTATTGTTTATGTCCTCATGAAAAGTTAATTTTTTTTTGCTTGCCTTCAAAACTTTCTTGAAAACAGAGTTGAGTTGTGGTATAATAATGACTTTTGCCTGCCTTTTTTTTTCCCCCCTAAATTAAGAGTGTAATTTTCTTTCCATTTTGTAGTAAAGTTTTCCTTAGTTTTGTCAAGTCCTGTTTTCAGAGACTTAACTGGCTTCTATGAAGAGGTGTAATGGGTGCAGTCTGGTTACAGCACCGAATAACTGTAGATGCTGGGTAACACCAGTCTGTTCAGCAGAGTGAGAAGAGCACTCTTTCATTAAGCAGTCTTGTGACTACATTGACAAAGTTGCTTTGAAATCAGCCTTTTCGCAAAATTTTTACTTCTGGGGGTTTTTTTATGTTTAATGCGAAATGTGTGATTTGGATTAGAAACTGGTTTATATTTTTCCAGATTTTTGCTTATTGTGGTTCCCTTTTGCAAAATTGTGTTCCAGCTGTACTCACTGGAATATACCACTTAGAGGGAACTGCCAATAAAAGCAGACTTTTCTCCTACTGAGGTTCTTATTTTTTCTAGAGTTCTGTGTGCACAGGTGTCTTCCTGCAATCTGGCTTCTGCCAGGAAAGTTCAAAGGGTTCTGTTACTTTAGATAATACATTGAAAAGATCAAGGTGAGGAAAACTAGACTTAATGAGCTTTCATTCAAGAGCATTAATAGATCCCTTTGTGTATTAAAATTCTTGCATCTAATAAAATTTAATTGTCTCTCCGTGTCTTTATGATGGTGGCTGGCTACTAATTTTTGCTTGACTGATAAAACCTAGTTCTTATTACTTCCAACTAATGCATTTTGAGCTTATAGCATAAAAGCTTCTTGTTAAACCTTAAATCCCTTTAGATCAAGGAAATGAAAGCCTGTTAGTTTGACTTTAGTAACAGATCAGACATGGGACAGTAAACTGGACCCAGATAGTGTTTTCTTTTGCAAAAGCAGAAGGGCTGTTCATGTGGTGTCCCTGGGCTTTAGTAAAGCATTTGAGACATACCAAGAGGGAATTTCTGAGTTCATGTGGAAGAGAGGAGGATTGCTGTGGAGGTTTGAAAAGTGTAAGAGCAGGCATCAATGGGACCAGGAACAATCAAATTTGTTTTGCTGTGTTGCTGAACAAAGCAAGTCCTTGATGCTGATGTGAGCTATGTGAGAATAAAGGAGAACAGGAGCTGGTGGATGATCAAAATGGAATGAGAAATAGTTCACAGTAGGTGTCCTGTTTCTAGAGGGGAAAATCAAATTGACAGTGTATTACATGCAATGGTGATTGTGATTAATCAGGAGAAAGCTGTTTGGAACATTGGGAATAGCTTTAATGACCTGGATTTGCTTAGTATTTCAAAATCGTGATACATCTAGTCAATTAAATGCCTTTAAAATTTTGCATTAAGTGTAAAGTGTTCTTTGATACAAATTGAGAAGACAAAACCCAACCACTCCTCCCCAACCTCCCCTTCTACCTCACCCCAAAAAAACCCAAAAACCCCTCAAACCCAGTAATTTGAAACAGTCTCGCCTCTCACTGCTGTTTAAAGAACCAAAGGTCCACACCACTGTTCAGACTGACAGGAATTGTCAGTTCCAGAGCATGTACTTAAACTCACTTCACAAACCCTGGCCTTTAGCAGTCAGACTTTGCAGATCTTCTGTTTTTGTTTCTTGCTCATTGTGTCAAGGTGACAATTCTTGTCTGGGTTTCCCTGGCATGACATGCATTATGCTCAGGTAGAAGCTGTGGGGACTGTCTAGCACTTGGGAAAAAAATGAAGCTAACCTGGTAAGAGTTTTAGAGCATATAGCAACAGTTCAGTTTAGAGAACGGAAAGTCTGTGCCACTGAGATTGCTTAGGAAGATGCAAAGAGGTGAAATATTGATCACTTCTGCTGAGGTTGTTATTGGTGCATCAGTTACTTGCTATTCCTGAAGATTCTCTGTTTCTGTGAACTCTGCCTGTATTTGATGTGAATACAGATTGCAAATTTCCAAGATTTGGGCTGTATTTTCTCTCTGTAAATAAATTACGGAGTTTGGGGAGTGTGGTGTGTGTTCGTTCTGTGGTAGATAATGTGTAGGCCTTGAGATATGTATTCAGAAGGTTTTGTGTGACCATACAGGAGAGTGAGCTCTGGGGTAAATGCTGAATTTTGGAGTGAGGAATAAATATTTAATATTAAGACGGAAGAGCAAATTTAATATCGGTACTCCACTTTTATTATTCCAGTAAGTTCCTACAAATCTGAAGGACCTTAACAGACACATTTTTCCTTTTCTGAACCTGTGCAGAAGATGACCAGAGGATTAAACCATTAAAAATCAAGCTAGCAGCTAAATTCCAAAATAACATGTTGAACACTTTTTTTTTTTTTTTTTAATGCTTTTAACAGTGATAAAGCAGGTTGGCCGTATCTCCTTAAATTGATGTCGAGAGAGCACATGCAGTTCCTTGCAATAACAAGGTAGCTGCTCTTGTGCAGAGGACAAAGTGCTTCAGATGGAGCTGAGGTCACCCTGCATCTGGTGCTGGTGCCTCGAGCTCAGCCACGCATTGTGTAGCCTGTTTGCAGCCAGCTGCTCTGTTTGTTGCGGTGACTCAGTGGTGGGAGGAGGAGAGCCATCATGTGAGATGTATTCTAGTGAGTAGCGACTGTTGGATTAGATAATGCTATCTGTGCCCACATGCTGGGGCTTCCAGCATTTTAGAATAAAACTCAAAACGTTGCTGTCTTGTTTATTGCTCCGTAGATTGAGGCAGGGCTGGAGGAGCTGATGCGGGAGCTTGAAGCAGCCCTGAAAACCTGAATATACTGAGACTCCAGTTTGAACAACTCAGTTGGTTTGGATTGATGAATCCAGGTTTAATTAGAGTCGGTATTATACGCTTACTTTTAGAACTTTTAACACAGTAGAATTATTCCTAGATTCCTTGTTTATACTGGGTTATTAAACTTGAAAATAAACATAGTGAAGCACAGAATGAAAGATGCATACACTGTTGAATACTTTCATATATTTGTTCACCTTTGGTTTCTTACACAGAATGCAGTGTTGTAAGCTAGGAATAGCCCAGCAACTTTCATGTTACCTTTTGGGTGTCATCCTTGTGTCTCTCTTCTGCTGTACCATGTTCATTTTTGAGTAAGTAACAGCTCAAACAAGAAACTACTTTTCAAAAGAAAAAAATAAAATCAAAAAACACCATGTGGGTGTGTTTTTTAAACCTGAAAATCTCCCCTCAGTTTTGTGATTTTTAATTTTTTTAACGACTCAAATGATGTTTTTGGTGTCTTATTTTAATACACCGATCTTACTAGTGCTTTTTTCCTCCCCCATCCTCTTTGTTATTGTTGTATCTTTAGGCAGGCAAAGCAGGGGTGGTATTCTTACTGATCTTTCTGAGTGATTCGATACCCTACTTTGGCACCAGGTTTTTCAGCCAAGAAAGAGTGGAATATGAAATTGGTGTGTACATAAATGATGACTAACAGCTGTCAAATACCATGTATTATCTGCATGCAGCTGACCTCTTCACTCAATGCAGCAATTACTTCAGTCAGGTCTGTTCCTCAAGACATTTTGTTTTCTGCAGGCTTTGCCTTGCATCTTTGTTTTCTACAGTGAGTTTTAAAATTAAATACCTCAAACCGGTTTCTGTTCATCTTGGTATGTCTGTTAGCTCAGTGCCTGCTGAATTTGGAGGTGATACAAAGATGCCTTTGTACTGTGCATGGAAATACCTCTGTTTTTAATGTATCTGGCTTTGTGGCAAGAAGCCTTCCAGGTTTGTGACTGAACTCTGTTATTCAGGTTGATAGATGGGCTTCTCAGTGCAGTTTCCTATCATCTTTTTAGGAAAAAATGTAATGGTTTGATCTCGCATTCAAGAGCAAAGCAAGCTAGTGTTAGAATCCAGAAGATTTATGTGAATGTACAGCAAAACTTTCACTTGAGGAAACAAGGTGACCTGCCAGAGCAGGAAGCTATTTGCTTTCACAAACTGTTTCATCCCTGGATTTGCTACTCATAAGGTTTTTTCCCTCTGGGTGCCCTTGTGAAAGCAGCTCTGTTTTTTGACACAATGAGAGCTGCTTAATTTTGAGGCATACTTGCTCTGGTGGAAGGACAGTCTTTCTACAAACGAGACACTTAACACTTCTGCAGATGACCAAGATATGGAAGCTTAGATGTGAAAAGTGTCCAGAAAAAGCTTCTCTCTGGTTATTAAATCTGTGCTAATACAGAGTATTGTTTTACCAGTAAACATTGAAGTTTCTTAACCTGCCAGTCATTTCATCTTGGGGAGTAGAAGTTAAAACAACAGCCTCTTCCCTTCCCCCTCACCCATATAGATCAAAACATAATGGATAGTATTCATGGGAGATAGCTTCCCAGTTGCCCATCACAGCACACTGGTTTTTGAGTGTAGTGGTGCTCCGTGCTAAAGGCATAATAGAAAGTGATCTCAGTGTGCATGTGTTTTGGCTCATTTCATATAAAATCAAGAGCTGGGGCAGCAGCACTTCTTAATTGTAATTCCCTTTTGTGATCTGGTTCATAGCGAGCTAGGAAGGCTTTCTGTGTACCTGAGTAAGGAAATTAACTGCAATTCTGTTTTGCAGTTGTCATGTAGGAGAAATTTAAAACACTTTCACCATCACAGAATGTGGGGTTTTTTTCCAGCAGGGATGTGACAGTGCGTGCTTCAGTCTGCTCATTGTATTTTTCTCCGTGTGTTATTTCAATAATGTAGTCATGCTCCTGCTGCTTGTCTGTCCAAAGAACTGCAGGATTAATGCTGATATTAAGTCACAAGTTAGTACAGTAAATATGATTCTTTCTTCATCCTCTGACAGTGCTCCCCATATCTCTGTAACTGGACAAAAGTATAAGGGCAAGAAGGCAAATACTTTGAAAAGCTGGTGCAGTATTAAAGTAAGCTAATACAAAAACAGCACCGCAAAAAGAATAATGAAGAACCTCCACCAAAACATTCCCACGTGAAGTTTGCCGAGATGCTTTTGACATGAAACTAATTAAAAATCACAGAGAAAGTTTCGTGAGTAGGCTCTGTGATAGAACTAGCAGCTATTCTGTATTTCTGAAGGTGACTCTGAATCTAAACGTGTGTATAGCAATACCCTGCGTGTGTGACTGACATGCTGTACAGTTTTATAGCAGCCTCAGCTATTTAATGTAGATCAGCTCTTAGATGTAGTAATTCAGGCTTCTAAAATAGGTAGAATCACATTTCCTTTGCATAATGAGCATTTCACTATCAGACAACTTTCTGGGGTGTTATCTTTTTCAGAAGGTGTCCTGGTGGCCAGATATTGTTCTTTCTAAGGCTGAAGGATTCTCATGTATTGCTTTCACCGTGTTCTTGAATTACCAGTCTTGACATTCAGACATACTTTAATTGATGCGTGATGACTCTTCTTAATCTAGTAATGCTTTTGCCTAATACAATTTTGATCTCTGACAAAATTTTAAAATAAAATTATACTATCTGATACTAACTAAACAAAACCTGGGGGGTTTAATGCAAGTGATTTTTTTAAATAATGCAGTGAGTTTTAAACCTTTTTAAGCAACAGCTGTAACAGTTGTTAAGCCCTAGTTTGTAGTTTACAAAATTCTTCTGTGCTCATTAAGTTGTGTTAAAGCAACTTGATTGCATTACTATTACACTGATCTTCTGACCTGTGCACTTCTTGTTTTTTATTAAAAGTGTTAAAATGACAGTTAAAACATAGTGGGTTGTGAGGTGAGGGGGAGAGTTGGGTGGCTTTTTTTGTTTTGCTTTGTTTGTTGTTTTGGGTTTGTGTGGTAGTTTGGTTTTTTCCTTGTTGACAAAGGGGTGGTTCAGCAATGTATAATGAGACAAAATTATGCTCAAGGATGATGTATTTAATCTCATATATCTTACTGCATGGGAATTTTATATAAGATCTGATTGCAAGGTGTTTTGCTGCCCTCTCTTGGTAGAGCATTTGTACTGTAAACAAAATGCTCAACTTGCTCATAGTTTTTACTTGTACGTTTAAAAAAACCCTGATTTTATACCTTTTATTTCCTGAAGAAATGGAAAGTTATGATTCTTTTACCATAAATGAAATGTTAAATGCTCAATATTTATTAAATAATGAGGGGTTTTTTATTCATGTCCTGTGTGGATGAAAGTGATTATCTCATTGCCTTTTGTTTGTAGCTTATTAAATAGCCAATACAATTTGATTTTGTTGATTGAAATGTATTTTCCTTCACATAAAATTTAAACACTTGGGTGCATTTTGTTAGGACACATGAATGATGTGTCCTGCAGCTCTGTGATGAGGAGAAGAGCCCCAGGAAAGCTTCAGGAATGTGCTAACATGTATTGTGAGAATCTGTCAGTCCCAAACACACAGTGTGTTTTAGGCATACCTGTATCTTGAACTTTAGGTAAAATTGCACATGGTTACATGCTGTATAAAGACAATGTCATATGTATACAGTCCCATCACCAATTCCCCTGTGTATATAGTACCTAATACACGTATGTGCACTTATCCCTGTCACTAGTTAGAAAAGCTTTAAGTAAAACCCTTCTGAGCCAGGGCAAACACCTGGAATACTTCCCTCTGCTATTCTCCCATCCTCTGGGCATCCCTTGGTTCAACAGCTTCTCATGCAGGATGCACTTTCTGTGTTCTAAATGACTCCCTTTGGTTGTTGGTTTTATTCTGTGGGCTTTTTCCTACTCTTTCTTTGAATCACCCTGTCAAGGAGTTTCACAGCTCATCTGCGTTTTGCAGAGATGCTCTTTTCTTTTGAGCTTTGCAGTTATTAGTTGCATCAAATCTTTCCTCTTAGCTGTAGTAATAGCATGTCCTCATCCCTCAGGATTTTGTAGAGCTCCAGTTGCCTTTTCCAGAATGCAGAATTCCAGCTTCTTTAATTATTTTTAAATGGAAGGTGTTTGGTACATTTGATCATAGTGTTGCTACTCTGAGTCTTTTCAGTTCTGCTGTTCTCTCCCTTTTGAGGTGGGAACACAGACTCAGAGTTTGTGAAGCAGGACGGTGCTGTTTTCTGTACTGCTCTGTAATCCTTTCCTGTCTAGCATCTGCTTTATGTTTTAGAACATAGCAGTGAATGGATGTTGTCATAGACCTGTCTGTTGTAACCATAATATCTCACTCCTGAGTCAATGGTCAACCTGAAGTGCAGCATTTTGTATATGAATTTAACAGATTTCCCCTCTCTCCCCTTCTTCAATTATATCTCAGTTGAGTTTTACTTGCCAATTTTATTCCCAGGTTAGTCGGAATTAGAAGATCCATCAGTAGTCCTTCATAATCAGCCATCATCCTTGCTATCCTAAATAATTTAATGTGAAGGAGCTTAATGAAGAGCACCTTGCTGTTTCTTTTCCAGGTTGCTTATGAAAATATGAAATGGCAGAGCTCCTGGTGTGGCTTATTGCAGAACTGCCTTGGCCATGCTGCTCTTGTGTGAGGAGTGACCTATATTGAGGTTCTATTTCTGGGAAAAAATGAAGAACTTAAGCAAAAGAAATTTTTTGGCAGTTGCTTGATGTGTTGTTAAAACCCAGCAAATTGATACCTTCTAGTATTAGAAACTAAATATAACATGAAATGTTGTAACCCCAAATACTGTATCTACATTTTAGTTTTAGGATGGACAGAGTATACATTTCTGGGTAGAATATGCTCATTTCTGCAAATGAATGAAAAAGAATGAAGAAAATAAACAAAGCTAACTTTACAGTTGGCCAGTGCACATTCACCTCTCCTTTAGGAAAAGATCTTAAGGTGACCAAGCTCAAGTTAGCCACGATGAAAACCCTGCTTTTCTTTAATAATAAATTCTATCTGAGGGGGAAAAGAGCACATATTAAAACTAGATTTGTACAGTACAGAGCAAGCAAAAATGTAATGTCAAAAATATTTTTAATATCTCTTTTGCAGCTTACGTTTCTGGGGTTTATATTACATTCTCTTTTATAGAAATGCTCTATTGGTTCCAAATATGTATGGGTCAACCACTGGACTTTTTAGTGGACTTCAGAGGCTAAAAATCAAGCATTTAACAAGCTGAGTTGCAGCTCTGGTTTCGTAGTGACTGCTATTACAGCTTTGTTATATGGGAGAGCAGGTGCTGAGGGAAGAACTGATAAAGGAGCAGAACTATTTTGCTGCTTCTGAGGATGGTGGTAACAAGTTCAGTAGGGGAAAAAGTCCCTTGCTGTCCATAACTAGAATCTAATTGCTCACAGCAGTTATGAAGTTGCAATATTTGTAATCATTTCTGTAAAGGAGAAACACAGGCCTGAAAAACAGATGGGCTCCAATTGTAATAGAGTTTCCAGTTATGCCAGTGTTTTCTAGGCATGAAAAGGAGTGAAACAACTGAAGTTCCCTTCATTTTCAGAATTCAGTTTGTATGACTCTGCACATTCAGTATAGCATTGCCAATGACCCATCTAAATAAAAATGCCCAGTGGCACAGTATAGAAAACAAGTATCTAGTAGCTTGAGGTGTCAAAATTCAAGTCTCCTTTCTGCTTTATAGTTAAAAGCTGGTTGTGCTTTGTATTTATTGGAAAGCTCTCTTAAGTTTGCATCTGAAGCATGTCAGAAAAAACTAGGTGTGTCCTTTGTATGCAAGACTTTATTTTTTTGGAAACCAGAATTCCAAGAGGAGAACAACAACTAATAACATTTTCAGTGTTATGCCCTGACAGGAACACATTGGCCACAGCTGAGAGGAAGATGTGCCTAATTTTTGTTTTAGCAGCTAGTTATCCCCAAGAGATGAAAAAGCTTTGAAAATCAAAAAGGTGTATTTTAGCCAACTAGGAAGATTTAGCTTTAAAAAAAAAAAAAGCCCACAAAAAACCATAAAGAAAATGTAAAACAAGTTGAGGAGAAAGAATCAAAAAGGTGGTGTATAGCTAAATAGCTTTTCCCACTATATTTTGCAGGAAAGTTCTTTCAGCCAACCCAGTGGCTTTGGCAGAGAATTTTGCAAGATTCCTTCTTACCCTTAGGAAGTTCTTTATATTTCCTCTGCCTGGCTTGTACTTGTTTTCCTCCTCTCCATGTCTTCCCCCTCTCTGCTTTTCCTTTGCAAAGGCTCCCATGAGCTGGAAACCCTGCCAGCTCCCTGCAGTGTTTCCTTGGCTGCTGCACCCTGGGTTTTTTTGACCATGTCCAGTTTTCCCCTGCCTTCAGGGTGTTCTCATGTTGTTGCCAGTTAAATTGTGTGCGTGTGTAGTACTGCACAAGTGGAGGTGGACACATGTGTGTTTTGATACGTCTGTAAAATTTGGACAAATACTAGCTGGCTAGTTAATCCAAAAACCATCATTTATGTGGGGGTGGAGTTTTTTAATGAGTATTTGTGTTACTACTATTTCACTGTACTTTTATTCACTGCTTCGAGTATAAAATACCATGCAAAGAACAAATGTAACTCCATATCCCAAACTGGGAAGATTGTATCAGTTAGTAAATTAGCAGCAGCAGCTTTCTATTCTTACTTCTTGAAAGCTGTCTCTGAGAATGTTCAATTAGTTCAGAGGAAATTGGATATGTGATTCTTTTTACTGTAAACATAATAAAACTATTATCCAGCTCAGAAAAAAAGACACACAGAATTAAGAGTTTTGTGTAGGTACAAATGCTGTGCTTTTGTTCTTGCTGGTGCAAAGATTGTCGATTAGTTTCTCCTCTTGTCCTCTTTACAATTGCTTCACGTTTTTGGTTTTCTCTTCGCAGCTTAGTCTTTTTCCTTTTTTCATGATTGTAGACAGTTGCAAGAGCAACAGAGGCAAAAGGAGCTGGAACGGGAGAGGCTGGATCGTGAACGAATGGAACGGGAGAGGCTGGAGAGAGAGAGGCTAGAAAGGGAAAGACTTGAAAGAGAGCGCCTAGAGCAGGAGCAACTGGAGAGAGAACGGCAAGAAAGGGAACGGCAAGAGCGCCTAGAGAGGGAGAGACAAGAGAAGGAGAGGCAGGATCGAGAAAGACTCGAACGACTTGAACGGGAAAGGCAAGAAAGAGAACGGCAAGAACAGTTGGAAAGGGAACAATTGGAATGGGAAAGAGAGAGAAGAATTTCAAATGCTGGTAAGAATTTCAAAACCCGAGTGTATTCGACTACCAGACTACTCTTTATGTGTTTGGGTGATGGAGTGTGAGAGAAGCAACAAAAGGCAGTGCGTACAGTTGTGTAACAACAGTCAGTATTTCAGGCTTCTTCTTTGCTGGAATTCCTTCATTATTTTATGGCAGGAAGTCCCAGAGCTTTGACTTTTTCCTGTCATAATTTTCCATTAACTCCGAAATAAATTTTTTTGCACTATTTGCTCACTCCATTGCCATGCTCTGATTGCTTGAAGAACTTGAAGTGTATATTGGACACCTCCAACTTTGGTTGAAGTGTGATGAGTTAAACTTTCTAAATACCTTGTCATTGTTTGCTCTATTCAACAAGATGTATCCTCATTGCATAATTTGGGAAAAAAAAACCCTAAACATATCAGCTGAGTGTGCTAACGTAGAAGGTATGTACCTCTGTAAGGCAAAGCAATAGTATGAGAAATGCTTCTCAGTGTGAAGTCTGGCTTAATTTATCATTGTAGTAACATTTCAGTGAAATGTATGTATTTGTAGATAAGATAATGCAGTGCCTGCGGAAATGCATCCAGCGGTAACTGAAAGCTTTCTCATTTTGGTAATACAATGGGACGTTAATCAAGCGCTTGGTTGTTCTTTAGTAGCAAACCCAATTTACGTAAGTCAGCTCATGGTAGAAGTCAAGGAATACTGTGTTAAGAGCTAGTCATTTTAGAGCAGAAGATTTTATTGGTAGTTTTATTCCCAGCACTTTCAAGTTTGCAATGGAGCTTTTTCCAGGAAATAGAAAGATGATACTTGCTGCCTATGGTAGGAGTTTTGCTAGTGGAGTTGAAGTAAATGTTAAGATCACTACACTTGCTTGCAGTTTGCAACCAAACAAGAAGATAAAAGCTGATAAAAGACTGATTACTTGACCCTATATCTAATCCATCTCACAGATGGGATTTGAGAAAACTTTCTCTGGAACATACTTGTAAATTCAAATGTTGGCACAAAAATAGTTGGTAAGATTTAAAAGCAGCTGTTGATAATATGTAAAACTTTCCTAACAGTATTTTCACTTGTGCCTAATCCTCTGGTACTAACTGTAGTCTACATTTATGCATTTTGTTTGAATGCTGGTTTTGTTGCTTCATTAGCTCCCTTTTTCTCTTTCTCCTTTTTTTATCCTGCCTTTGCTGCTGCTTTCCATCTTCTGTCCAGCTCCATCTTTCGACAACTCCCCGTATAGCACTCCACTTCCTGAATACTCCAGTTGCCAGCCTCCTTCAGCACCTCCTCCATCATATGCAAAAGCAGTCTCAGCACCAATGTCAGAGGCCACACCGGAGTACGCTGTAGTGACTTCTGCACCACCGACTTCCACTCCCCCTACACCGCCTCTAAGGCACTCTGCATCACGTTTTGCTACATCTTTAGGCTCAGCTTTCCACCCTGTTCTCCCCCATTATGCTACGGTTCCTCGTCCGCTGAACAAAAGTTCTCGGCCCCCTTCTCCTGTCAATGCCATGGCAACTTTGCCTCCAAATACAAAGCCCATTGCCTGGTCCGCGCCCAGTTTTGCTCCCCTCCCCCCATCTCCTCCAGTAATGATAAGCAGTCCACCAGGAAAAGCTACTGGTCCGAGACCTGTCCTCCCAGTGTCGGCTTCTAATCCGGTGACCCAAATGTCCACGTCTCCCACGGCTCCTAACGGGCTTCCTGAAAACCTGGCTTATCCGGTTCCTTCACCTTCTACCTCAGGTCCAACGCCGCCTCTGCCACCTCCTCCCCCCCCACTGCCTTCCTTTCCGCCTCTGTCACTCTCTGGACCTCAAGCTTCTCCTTCTCCCAACTCCCCGAATGCCTCAACTCCCTCATCCAAGCCTAGTGTTCTCCCTTCTCCCTCTGCAGCTACCCCTGCCTCTGTTGAGAACTCTCTAAACTCTGTGCTGGGAGACTCCTCTGCTTCTGAGCCAGTCTTGCAGGCAGCCTCTCAGCCGATTGAACCTACGACCCAGCAGGGTAAGGCTTTCTGTTATTGCTACTAATGTGCTAAGCAGGAATGCACCCGAAACCAATTGGTACCGAAGCGCCCCTAACTTGCCCCCAGGAATGAATACAATGCTTTCCAAAGTTGCAGTGATCTTAATACCACAGTGAAATAACGTTTGGCAAACTGGGGTAAGGGAGACTTCAAAGCTCCATGCTTAAGAGCCGGCGTTCTGTGGCCTGTTGTTAGTAAAGGTCTGATTTCTTGAAGCTCTCACCTGTCAAGAACAGACCTTTTCAAATGTTTGCTTGGCAAATACTGCACTGTTAGTTTATTTGGAACAAGGTCTTAACAGGCAGCATCATTAGTTTCCTCATGGCAGCCAACACAGAAGAACACATGTGCAGCTTTGGACATGCAAATGACCTTAAGTGAGAAATAATTTAAACTTAGTAGTATGTAGCACCTGCAGCATTTCCTTTTGGACAGTGGCTGTATTTTGATACATGGCTGTATGTGCACACATACATATAGACAGGCCCGGCTGCAGCATTTTATCAGCATCACTAAAAAGACTTAAGACAAAAGGTTTGATTAAGCAGGTGACAGTCTTAATGGACATTCCACCAATAGGATAGAAATGTTTTACGTGGGTCTAAATGTCTTTGTTAACCTGAATCCTGCTTTTACATTGATTTAATAGGTTTAGGTCTTTGTTCATAACTCTGCAGTAGCTGAGCTAAAGGCATGGGCAGAGGGGCTCCTGGGGGATAAGCAGCCTGTGGCTTCATCACACACAAGCCATGCAGAGTAGATCCTCTCTATACCCTCCTGTCTTAAATGAAGGTGTGAGCTACTTTGGGATGGAGTGGAAACAGGGTGAATAGCCTCACTTCTAGTATGGAATGGAAGTGTGCACTTGGATGGGGAGTGATACCAAGAGAGTTTAAATGGCTTTTGAACTTATGTAGTGGTTAGCAGACTAGGAAACCAGGACAAAATTCCTGCCCTTAGAGATTGCTTAAGGTAGTTGTGCAGCATTTTTAGTAGCATTTTCTGGTAGTTTGGGTGAGAAGGGAGGAGGATTGGTCACAATTTCTTAACGTCATCCTATAATAATACCACAGTGATCCTCAGAATATTATTTTTTTCAAAATGCACTTTGTATTGGATATCAATATGAATTTAAAGCATTAGGAGAATGATAGATACGAAATAGAAGAATTTGTTCCCATCAGCTTGAAATATGTCAGTCTTCTAACTCACTAGTTAGTGTTTGTATTAAATTATTACAGTTGATCAGTAGAGCGTTTTTTAGAGGAAAGATTTATACATAATTAGAAATTAGCATTGGTACTCAAACAGTTCGAGGGTTCAGATATCTGGGTGATGTGTTAAATGTTTTTTGATACAATGAAAGGTCACTGTGTTTAGCACCATGTGAACACACAGTATTGTTCCTACTTGGTACAATGCTCATGCCTTACTTGACTCTTTGCCTGTTTTCTGGTGTAAAGTTGTTCTTGGTTGCAGCACAGAACCTGACTGGAGCGATTTCCTATGCACATGTCTCTGAAACTGTCTGATCTTTCATACTATACTATGTTAATATTTTTAGTGCATTGAATAAGAATGCTTGTCTTCTGCTGAAACTTGCAGTGTTTTCTTGCCTAGTATCTTACCAGTTTTAATGTTTCATGCACTGAGCAAAAGAACCGCCATTTCAACAGCAATAAGGTATTTCTTTTCAAAATGCTTAATGTAGTCTGTTTGTTTTCTCTTTGATACTAGGTGGTGTCCAAGGACCACCTGCACCTCCTCCTCCACCTCCCCTACCCCCTGGCCCAGCTCAGTCTTCAGTAGCAGCCCCACCTCCTCCTGGTCCACCACCACCTCCTCCACTTCCACCTTCAGGGCCTCCGCCGCCGCCACCACCGCCTCCTCCACTTCCTAGCCAAGTTCCTCCTGTTCCCCTTCCACCTCCTGCTCCCCCTCTCCCAGCCTCTGGATTTTCAGCAGGATTTGTGTCCGAAGATAATTGCCCTTTAACTGGACTAGCAGCTGCACTTGCTGGAGCCAAACTTAGGAAAGTCTCACGGGTAAATATCACTCTCGTTTCTTTTCCCAGTTCCTGTCTCTAAATCCTGTCTTCCTGAACTGGTTGTAACCTTTGTTCAAGATCAATAGCACTATCAAGACTTTTTGGGCAGGCTTAATATTTTTAAAGAAGAATTACAGCATGTGCTACTAGTCCATCATGTTCTTTATGCAGTTGTGTCTTTCTTGTGTGTGAATTCTGCTGATTTCATTAAGTCACTTCTCATGCTGTTTGCACATCTGCTGTTATTTTGTGTACTGTGAAGGGTGAAGACTCCTCCAGTTCAAGTGGAGGAGGAGGAGGAGGAGGCTCTGCTTCATCTAAAACAGACGGTGGCCGTGGAAATGGACCGCTTCCCTTAGGAGGCAGTGGGTTGATGGAAGAAATGAGCGCCCTGCTGGCCAGGAGGTAAGGAGCTGTTTCTGCTTGTGTTCCTGCTGCTTAGTCATCACAGAGGTAGGGTTTTGGATGCCTATTTGCAGCTGGCTAAGGATCAAATAAACATCGGCTTGCTCATGGGGTTGCTTTGTGAAGTTGATAATGTTTCATGAATAGCCATTTTTCTTTGAGTGTAATCTAGTACTTCTGTGTGGGTCTTTGTGCAGTAGCAGGGGAGGAGATACAGACTTCAAATTGCACGGTTGCTTTGGCCCAGAGTGCTTTGTCCATGACAGTATATTGAAAGTACTTCTTTAAACACAGTGATTTTCAGTTATCTATCTATCAAGCTGTGTAGGTCTTTAATTCCAGTAAACAACATTCTTCCATCTTAAAGCCACGATGATCTTGGTAACTTTTGTCTCTGCTTGTAGGAGAAGAATTGCTGAAAAGGGATCAACAGAACCAGAGCAGAAAGAAGATAAAACTGTGAGTTGAAAATTTTTATCTGCTTCTCGCTACTCAATAAAATGATTGAGAAAAATTTGAATGGTGTGCAAGAGCTTATTTATACTTCACTACATATTTAAACACATACACAACCACTATTTTGTAAAGTGCCTAGTGCTTGCATGTTTTCTACATAAAATTGATGATAACCATTTTACATCTATATAAAAAGTGAAATAATTATTTAAATAGTTGAGATTGACTCTTGTGAATTTAACAGATTATAAAGATTTTTTTTCTCTCTTCCTCCTCCCTCCTTTCTCTCTTTCCTCCTTTTTAATCAGGAAGAATCAGAGTCTTCAACTTCTAAAGTTTCTTCAACAAGCACACCTGGTAAGTAGCACAGGGTTGTGAACTCTGGGGCTTTATAATGCTAAAATCTAGTGACAAATCTCAGCAGCTCTGCTGAATTTTGGAGCCTGCCTCTTCTCCCATAATTACAGCCTGGAATTTTGCTGTAGAATGGATCCTGGTTCAGAAGGTGACTGATAAAAAGATAATAAGTGAATAAAGAGTAGAAGTGCATGGAGTTGAAATTCTTTACCCATGATTCCTCTGCTGAGGAGCTCTGTGTGTCCAGATGGAAGTAACTGGAAAACTTAATACTGAGATACAGCCACTAGTCTAAAGAAGTTACACTGCAGGACAGTAAATAACATGACACAAACCAAGTTTTTACACACACACATCCCCCCTCTTTTTTTTCCTCTCTCCTTATGAGTTTGCTTCATTCTGTTAAACACAGGAATTATATTAGCCTTAGGGAATTTAATATAGGCCCAAAAGAGGGAAATAAAAGTGGTTCCTTTAATTCCTTGTGATGATAAAAAACCTTATCAAACTCGGTAGTGTCAGATGCATTCACAATTTGACTATTGCCTTCCAGCAGAGAAATTTGACTTCATTCCTTGATGTGAGATGCTCTGGTAATGCTGTGTCTCATTTATGGAACGTGTCTTTAAAATGTTTTAAGAGGGATGTTTAGCATCCCCTTGAGCAAGCTGCAGCCATGGCAGAAGGTTCTCAGTTTTGCAGATACAGCTAAAATGCTGCTAAAGTTCCTCCTGTGGCAGGACAAGTCCTGAAGACTGATGTATAAAATTAAGCTTAAGACTTACTACTAGCACTGGCAGCCTGTATTTGGGTGGGTCACAGGCTATGCTAGCAGACTTCTGCAATACTCTTTTTAGTATCTAGCTGCATCCCAGAGAACTCTCTGGGCCATATGAGACTGAAAGGTCATGCCTCTCTCTGCTTGCCCAGCTTAGTAGAGCTGAGCGATGTGAAAGAAAAGGAACAAACCCCAAAACTGAATACAGGCTGATCAGTGGCACATTGAAGTCCTGAGCAAGTAATAGTAGCAAATAAATAGTAATATTTCACACTACGGAAAGACTTTTAATTTGTGCAGATTGTAAGGAATGAGAACCTGATCTGTAAGGAATTAGGTATTTGTGGGGATAAGTACATTCTGAGGAAGGGCTTAGGTAAGACCACTAAACAAAGAAAAAAATCCTGTTCACCGTGCAAGACTACAAAGTAGTTGTTACCTGAAGTGTTTGCCTTCTTGCAGCTGTGATTTCTGTCTGTCTGCTGTTGACATACAGACCTGCACACTTCAGATCACTGTAGTAGACTCAAGGTAGCAGTCAGAGTTTACTGGAGAGGATTCCAGGCAGAACTGAAAGCAGACTTCGTAATGGAAAATGAAACATGAGCACATATAAAGATAGGCTGGGCTTTTAAAGCTTTACTACAAATTGGACTCATGCTTCTAGACTGGGCCTGAAAGTGCTCAGCTGCAGAGTGTATTAATAGAGTGCTTGCCCATAGGGTATAAGCTGCCCAGGTGGGAGAAGAGGTGCACAGTAATGTCTAGTATAACAGGAGACAATTAAACATCCATCTCTTCTGGATTCCGAGGCACCGTTCCTTTAGGTTTGAATCTATTATTTTGAAAGGGGTAAATGATATATTACGACTGCAGAAAGTATCCTTTTGGGAACAAGACTTTGGAAAATAAGTATCTTGTTGCTGAAAGGTATTGTGATTGTGTGAGGTTGTATCATACCTGCTGTAACTTAATTGAAATTGGCACTCAATTTTATATAATTCATTAACAGCTCAGGAAAACTCCTTTAGCTTAAAAATATTCTTCCTTGAGTATTTGAAGTTGACTGGTTATATTTCCAGAATTCCATGCTTCACAACTGAAACAATCAGATGCATAAAGTATAGGCAGACTTTCTCCCAGCTGGATTAAGAATCAAATGGCACTTACAGTGTCTAGGACACAAGTGAGACTCTTAAGATGCTCTCACAGTATAAATGGTAGTATGACTCAAAACAAGATGAGCCCAACAAGAGGCAGCTTAGTATGAAAGAACTAATGTAACCTAGTAACAACAGCAAAAAATCAACCAGCTGACTTGACTTGCCAGATACTTGTGGTTTCCTCACATAAATTCCACAATGAATGGAAAAAAGACAGTTTTTAATCTCCCCACTGTGTTTTCCAGAACTAACAAGAAAGCCTTGGGAAAGGACAAATACAGTGAATGGAAGCAAGTCACCTGTTATCTCCAGGTACTCCCCTTTTGTACCAGCTATCTTTTCCTTATGTTTGCTCTTGTTGCACGTGCTGCTGAAGATACTGGACTGAAATAGCAAAGATCACCTTAATAGTGTTAAAAGCAAAATGTATGGGTTTAAAATGACTGCTGTGAAACTGCTTTTGGCAGTTCTAAGTAGGAATGAAGACTCACTGTTGGAGAATACTAGTAAGTGACATTTTTGAAAGTAAAATCTAAAGTAAAACTCAAAAATATTCTTTAACAGTTGCTGTTGTATAACTTGAATTATTAAGATGTATATTTGCCTACAGCAATGCTTAATTTCTTCTGTTTATTTGAAGTCTGAAATTTTCTGCAAAGCAGAATGAAAATCAGTGCTGCAATTCACATTTTCAGCAGTAAATCTAGTGAATAGGTGTTCTTTTTATTTCTGTGCTAGTCGTAGAATGTTTGTATGGATATTTAAGCCATCTTGGCAAGATCTGATTCTGTGACAGTCTTCAATAGCTGTCTCATACAAATCTAAAGTTTGTCCTAAAGAACTGTAGGAATATATCCATCCTTCAGTGCAAGTAGCCAATCTTTGGCAACCTGTCAGCTGGAACTTTGGTAGGTAGTGCTTGTTTTGGTAGGCATTTCAGTAAGCGAAATGGTTCTTTAGATTTTTATTTTTTTTAGGTATATTTCATTGCCATTTACATTAAGCAGAAGGCTTGGGGTTCATTTAAAATTCCTATATGTTGCGTGCACAGAGGCTAAAGGATTCTGAACTATGATAATCTGACAGAATTACCTGAATTTCTTGAAGGAAAACAACATGTTAAACTTGAGAATGCCGTGTTTGAAATTACTTGAATTCTCCTTAGAAGTCTGGTCTGTTGGAAACAGCTATATAGGATTTGGTGATGAGAGCATTAAAAATGACTGTTCTCTAAGTGGCCTCACTTGTAGTTGAGGTTGCCATCAAGATCTTCAGTTCTAAAATGCAACACTAAACACTGTCATCCTGTATCGATATCCTTGTGTGTCCTTCACAAGTAACTACATCCAGGAGCTCAGGGTGTCTGCAGCCCTGATTCTGGTTGATTGCTTTGTTTTTTGTCAAAAAGCAGGTGACATTGGTGATGTTCCCTCTTGTACACTCAGTGTAACACAGTGCTGTGTTGCCTTTAGCCTTGACTGTCCCCTGCCCTCTTCCCCCTTGCCCCCAGTAGGTCTTAACCTGCTTTAACCAAGGTCTCTTCTATTGATACCTTGATCTGCTTCAAAGTGTGGCATTGAGGGGGGAGCTTGTCACAGAAATAACTCGTGTAAGTTATTTGTTGTAAAATGCTCTAAAGAGCATTTTAGATTTTATGTTGTTCAGAACAGTTGCTGACCTGTCCCTTTGGCTACAGACAGCCTATGGATAAGCAATTGAAGAAAGTGAAGGGATTAATAAGAAGGGCAGCTCTCCTTATCAGACCCTTTTGGGGAGTCTGGGATGTTGTTAAGTCTTGTTACTACCTACTACCTGCCCCTACAACAGTAGATTCTTGTAAACTGTTTTATACATCTACTGATCTTTCTTCAACTGGTGAAATTCAGAGGTTGAGAGGTCTGTTTAAAAATGTTTTCTAACCTAGAGGAGTACAGGACTACAGAGGATTTTTGAGATTTCTCTTGAGCTGTACTGAGACATTCTCTCCATCAAGGTTTTGTCTTCACTCATCCAATGGAAAATGTTGGTAGAATTCAACTTGATGTGAGCCTTCATGGGAGTATACTCTAAAAGCACTTCCAAAATAACAATTCTGTGTTTATTAAACATCAGGATTATTTTCCAGTGCTGTCATAACCTGCTGGAAGGTGCCATAGCATATACTTTAAGACTACTGGTCCATCTTTCCTAGTCAGTGTTGACAAGTTGCCCTGCTAGGATGGGGACTGTTTCACAGACTGAGAAAGAAAGGGTGTTAGTAGAGGTCTCTCTTGAATATCCTTGCAGTTTTCTTAACTCTCTATACTTGCCAGTTCTATCTCAGCAAGCAGCTTGTTAAACTTTCTTTGAGTGAGTTAGTCAAGTTTTGCTGCTGTTTGAAACATGAACACTGGGTTTGCTAGAAGGGGGTATCTTTCACCTGGTAATGCTCCAGAACCTGCTTCCAACCTCTGCACAGAGGATATGAGTCATGTACAGGGGTTAAACAAAGCACACTTAAGAAACTGGCAAGTAAGCAAAATTTTCTCTTCAGAGCTTCCAAACACGTAGACAATGAGGTTGTTGTTACTCAGAATGAATGTTCTAGGCTTTTGAAAATAAGCTGGTGTCCTGTTTAAAATCAGGCTTTTTTTTTTTTGTTTTTGTTTTTTGTAGCAAACTGAAAAGGCTTAAGCCGTGTGCTTTTAGTATTTCCTGAAACATTCAAATAGAAGTCTTGGAATTAGTGAAACTCCGTGGTGTTTAAGGTGCAAAAAATGAACAAAATTAAAACCTATTATAGCTTGTTAAGGTAGTGTTTCTCCCCTTCTTAGACGGGAATCTCCGTGGAAAAATCTACTTGCTTCTGAAAACAGGTTCTATGATTCATTAAACAGGTATCATCCTGTTGGGGTTTGAGACTTTATAATAACCACTTTGACCAGTTCAGGGCTGGACTTTTTCTACATGGATTGGTAATCACCACACGCACCACCAGGTTCCTCTTCACATTTTGTTGGTCCTGTTTGTGCCCCTTTCTGGACTTGCTAAAAGCAGATGGTGTCAAAGGCAAATTGAGACGGCTTAAGAACCAGATATGAACTCATTAAACACTGGTTTTCTGGCAGTCTTCATCTGCAAATTCCTGTTGAATATGCCAGGATTTAGTGAACCATTTGCTGGTGTTTTGAGGAGCAGGTTTTCAAAACTGTAAGTTCAAGTGTGCAGGAATAGCAATTAATTTCCCAGGTGCCTTTTGATAAATTAATGTTTCTATTGGGAACATACTCGCAAGTTAGAGTTAACATCATGTGTATTTTTTTCTATAGATCCAAGTTTTGCTCTCTAGTGGTAGCCATAAAGTACTGGCATTGAAAGCTTTGTTCTGAGAGCTTTCCACAGGTAAATGTTACTGGGCCCCTCAGAATTCCTGAGTCGAATTCCAGCTTTGTTTTTCATGAAGGCACTCACTGTGGTGATTACGTAATCTTTTGTACGAAAAGTTCCCCTTTTAGCTACTTATCTCGGGTGGTGTATTCTGCATGTTGGCATGAATAAAATCTTTACCTTGCATGCTTGATTGAAGGTGTGTTAGGGACTGTCAAGGTTGCCTCACTGTCCTGTTAGGCAATGCTATGAGAAACCACACGGGAGAGCTCTTCAGCCATCTTAGGATCGAATGGTTGGGATGATTTCTTCACTAAATTTCAATGGTTAGCATTTTCCCTAATGGCAGCTGCACTCACTGTTAATCTTTCTTCTGAGCAAGTTAAAGAAGATAAAAACAGCCTCATTTGGGTGGGAAGACAGGTAGATTTTCCTGATAGTAGAAATCATCTTGTTTACAAATTACTGTCTTTCAGTATTTGAATTAAGAACGTCTTGCATTTTGTAAAGCAAAAATACCTTCCATTTAGACTGAGGGGCAGAGTTTATAAAGAAGCTTTCCTGTTAAGATTTTTGACAGATAGCGGGAGTAGGTTGTGTACAGTGGGTGAAGCTGACTTTTTATTCTGAAGATCTGAAAGCAAAAAAACCATGAAACAGTCATTTTGTGGAGAGCTTTTCTTTGAGGTCATCTCATTAAAACGTTAAAGTCATGAGTAGTTTTTTTAAAATAATGAAGTATATTCTCATTTGGGTTTTTCTGTTAAGGTAGGCAGCAAGTGCCTGTTACCAGTTACCAGAAGCTGCCTTTAGAGGATACTGATTTATTTTTTGTTTTAGTCCTGTTGGTTAAATGCTGTAATACCACAGTGTGTGGGAGCAAAGTGGTAGTCAGTGAAGTGATCAGAAACTATATGCAAAGAATCTGAAAAACTGATGCTATTCTGCTGGGAGTAAATGGGGTTTGCAGGTTGAGATGGAAACTGCAAGTAACACTTTAAATATCAGATACATGGTGAAACAGCAGTTGCCAAAGATCTCATCTTGATGAATGTTTTTGAGCAAGGAATTCTTTCATTCCAGAGCTAAGCACTGTCAATATGTAAAGCATTTTGTAAAAGATCCTAAATTGTGGTTTGTCTTCATAGCATTAGCACACACAGTAGATTTTGTGGTGGTTGCAAGGTGAATTCTACTTTCCAGCTTCTTTCACTATCAAGTTATTCAATATTTCATCTTCTATCTTACTTGGTGGATTATGTATTTCATTTTGGTGTGTTTCAAGCAATAGTAACAAGCAATTTCTCTTTTGGAACTTATATTTAAACAGTGCACACTTAAGTCTTAACAGCTGTAGCAACTGAGTATTGTGATCCCGTGTGAAGAACAAGTATCAAACCAACATTTTGATGCGTGCACCCTTTTCTGTTGGGAATCACATTTTGAGTGTTCTCCTTAGCTTAGCAAATCCGAAAATACTCCTGTCAGGTGGTAAAAGTCATCAAAACATTTCAGTGTGACATTCATTCAGCTCTTACTGAACAATACCAGTGTAATAGGATAATTTCTCCATGAGTGAATTGCTGTCTTATAAAGGAAGATTCATGAAAGCTGAAGGTAGTGATTTTGTAAAAAAACCCTGAGCTATATATATATGTTTGCTATTCTTTTGAGAACACAACTTTCTTTTTTTTGTTAGTTTAATTAAAAAGATATAAACAAATGAAAAAACTAAAATGTGGGAAGCACTGCTTGTGTCCTTCGTGTGTTCTGCTTTATTCTGAAAAAGGTAGTTTTATACTGTATATTTGAGAGAAGATAAAGCACAGAACTTTGCCTTTCCTGCTGGTTTGTCTTATTTTGTTCCTGTCTACCTTCCACTGTAGTAAATAAGGCTGCACCATCAGGTAACAAATTCAGAAAAATGCAGTTCTTAATGAATTTCTCCTATGTAGGAATTTTGAAGTGACACACTGAATTTAGGCCAGGCATTTTTGGTTCAGTGATACCACATGCAAGGACAATGAAGTAGGTCCCAGTTTAGTCTGCTAATACCCTGCCCTTCCTCAAAGTTAGCATACTGTGATAATCCTAAGCATTGGGGAAACCTCTTGACATGAGCTTTGTCCCATGCATCCATCCTGCCCTGCTGTGGAGAACTGCTTTGGTATTCCTGCTGTTAGCATCTAGGGACTGTCTCTGCTCATAGCTGGATTAAGGACGTGAGTCTGAATTACACCTTGTAGAAAAGAGAGGATCAGGAAGAAGTGAGAAGTCAGAAAACCTGCTTGTTTTGGAATCTGTGTTAAAAAATACAAGATGAACTTGTTAAGCGAGTCTTTGATGTCTTAAGAGAGTGTTACATAAGGAAACATCAAACATGACATAGCCCAAAATGCTGAACTTCCTCTCACATGTTATCTTATGGATCTTGCTGCTGTTACAGTATTGGCTTTCAATAGCTTTAGACAGCAATTGATGGAATAATTTAGCTTGGAAGGGAGTCGCATAAGGTTGCTCAACCATGTCCTGTCAAATGTTGAAAATCTGCCAGGGTGATTCCACAGCATTCACACAGTCAGCATCAGCATGCAGTCATTAGTTAGTGGGAGTGTTTCCTTGAGAGAGCCTCTTTTGGGTGAGTAAGCAGTTGAAAAGAGAAAGTATTTGACATTTGAAGGCGTTCGGCTTTTCGTGCCCATTATGGAGAAATCAGAAACCCCTGACAGCGAAATCTGTCTGCTACTTTGGAAGTTCTTGTTTTGAACTAATAACTCTTATGATAATTACTATTTCCAGTGTGTGGAAAATGTTCTTGGTTGTTGCTTTCTATGCTGTGTGGTATTTTGGGTCTGCTTGATTTTCCCACCCTCCCACTCCCAGTGTTTTTTTTTCCCATTCTAATTCTTTACTATATTTTTGCTAGGCAAATGTTAGTAAGTTTGATGGGGAAGTCCTCTGTATCCTGTACTCATGAATGTGTTCTTTCACTGCAGACCAAAATCTACACCAACGGGACAACCCAGTGCCAATGGAGTACAGTCAGAAGGTCTAGATTATGACAGATTGAAGCAGGTATGAATATAATACTTTGAATAGGCAACTTTATATATAAGGACTTGCAGCTGTCCAATACCAATTTTTAACTGCTTTGTTAGCTGGTTCTAAACTGAATTATTTAGGAATTGTTTCTAGGGCCATGGTGGTGGCAGTGGTTTTTAGAGGGGTGTGAATTGTGGAGTTGAATGATCTTCCTGTAGTGGTGTTTGGATCAACAGGCTCGTCCCCAAGTGGGGAGGGAGATTCTGGTGCAAGTTCCAGCTTAGTGGTTCTAGAGTGGCCTTTAACTTGGTAGTTGCTTCTAGACCACATTCCCATTTAGTGGTTGAGTCTAGATTGGGTTATGAACAGCCACTTGTTGCTGTTTCTTCTGGATCGGATCCTGACTCAGCAGGCTGTTCTAGAACGAGTTCTGGACTGGTGGGTGGTTCTGGAGCCTGTGTGGGTTTGTTCTAGAGCCTAATTCAAGGGGTACTCCAGACTTGTCATCTCAAGAGGATTTGTGGTACTCTTGGTACAGCTTCCATAAAATGCTGCTGCTGAGGTCAGTCTGGCTGCTTTTTTTTTCCCCCTTCCTCTTTTTTTTGGCCTGGGCTGCTTTTGTTTCTTTTCTGTGGTTCTTTCAAGTTGAAGGCTTGAAAGATGAAGAGCCCATAAAGCACAGCTCTCCCAAGTTTTCAGCACACTCACTTTCACTGCCTCTCTTAAGATTATTTTATCTGGAAGCAAAATCATCTCAAACTCATTTCTACTGGACACATGTAAACCTCTTACTTGCCCTTCCCGGAAACTGGTGGCCACACTCCCACTCCAAGGCTTCTTGCCATTTGTCCAAGGGTCTTGCCTAAGACTCAGTGACCTGGGAGACCAGACCTATTTTTACTCTGCAACTTTGGTACCTCTCTGACACCAGGAATGCCTTCAGGGTGAAGTGTGTCCGTGCATGTGTCTTCCACCAGCAGCTCACGAGGATGGAGAGCACACGAGTCACTGCATGCTCAGTTGTGAACAGCACGCTGACCCCAGCGCTGGAAAAGAAACAGCTGGAATCCTCTGGATGAGTGTCATGCTCGCTCTGGATGTGGCCGGGAGGTGGCAGTGTCCTTTGCAGAGACAGGCACTGCCCCCCACTCTGCTTGTAAACACGTTACCATCACACCATCAGCTAACATAGCTCAGGGGGAAGGATGGAGACAACACCCAGCGGGAGGTGGCGCTTCGCTCTGCTGCCTTCAGCCCCTCACATGCCACTTGGCAACTGGGACCTTCATAACTTGATCTACCTTTTTTCTTTGAATATTTCCTTGGCTTGTGGGGTTCCTTTTTTTTTTTTTTTTTT